>SJYQ01001759.1:768962-815957 GCA_006410935.1 Redunca redunca
TTTTTTTAAGGTGGGAACAAAGAAAACTAAAGCAAAAGGGAAGACTACCTAAACAAGGGTTCAGAAAAGCCGGCTGAGAAAGAATGAAACCGAGCAGGACCTGGGGGTTTCCTGGGCACGGAAATCTTTTTGTGTCCCGTTTCTTATTTGCAGGGAAGAGGCTTCAGCCTCCAAGACCTTCCCTGAGTTTCAAAGTTCAACAGCTCTTTCTAATCAGGGAAGGGAGGGGGTGAGACACAAGGGAGGAGCAGTCAAGATACAATCCTGCAGCCTTGAGCCAGGATCCTGGTTCCTCTTCGAGGGATACATATGACACTATCTTTGAACTCTTCTACAGAACTAGAACCCCCAACAAATGGAAGATGTTAACTACTTGATGAAGCAGTCTTCATTCCAAAGAAGAAGGCCACAGTCTGATAACCACAGAGGCTGATCAGGAGACCACCTGAGGTCAGATTAAAGGAGTGCAGGCCCTGCAGAGACCTTAATCCTATCAGCAACTCCCCATCCCTTGAACCAGTGCTATAAACTCCTCACCCAATCCTCCTGGGTTGGGACACACAGTTCTGAGGGTATTAGCCCACTGTATCTCTGTCTGACTGGCAAAGTACTAAAGCTATTCTTTTCGACTTCACCCAACACTCTGTCCCTGAAAATCAATCCCTCAACAGTGCACAGAAGCCAAGTTTCAGCATCAAGACCAAGTTATGACAGAATAACCTATGTAATATGTGCTCTAGAACTAAAGAGAGGCAGTGTCTCAATTATATGCATGTAGAGGCAAGATAGTGTTTCCACTGTGGGCACTGCCTCCCACACCTTTCATCTGCCCCCCTTCCCCTCTCCTTCCCCAGGCATCTGAACTTCACTTCTTTCTAAGGTTGACCATCTTCCACAACTGGGGTGCTGCCACATTAATCAAATAAACTTGATAAACAGCATAACTCAGGGTTGCTCACCAAATGTGAAGGAGGTCAGGTAGTCAGCACAGGGAAGAGGGTGAGAGATTATGGAGCAGTGAGGACTGCAGCCAGCCAACAGGATGAGCAGCCACACAACTGCTTCCGGCCGTCGCTGAGCAGGATGCAAGCCCATTAAGTCCATCCATCTGCAGGTCTTTTTAAGGAGAAGCTGAAAACCCAGATATCTGGGAAATCTGATCTTTTAAGTGTCCATTTACCAATGGGTGTGCCCTGGGGTGAGTTGCCTAACCCCTCTCCAGCACAGTTTTCTCATCCTGTAAATTGGACATAACAACAGTTTCTCCCCCAAGGCTGCTGTGACATATAAATGACTTCAGACTTAGAAGCGCTTTGTATGGATCAGACCTTACCTGGCCCAAAACAAACACCTAGTGTTTATCATCATCCAACCATCATCCACCCACGCTCCCATGGTCACCCCAAAGAACCACTGTGTCAGAAGCCCCCTGAGAGCAGGGCCTGTGCCTCCATGAGTTTCGGTTACACAGCGCCTAGTGCAGTGTCTGAGACACTGATGGCAGCAACGCTTTCTGAATGCATGAAGAAGGCCTGGAGTATTTCCCCAAGAGCTAAGGTCCAGAATTCCTTTCTGTATCACTAATCGAGAACCCACATCACCCTAAAGGATGTGAATGGGCTGCACAGAAAACAACTACCACGTAAAGCTAACCTCAGCCAGGGGAGGACTGGGAACAGATGGTGGTCCCAGGGGTGACTCCTTGTAACTGCTGATCTGTCAAGTCACTTCTCTCTGCCCTGTCATTTGTTTACGAGTCTACCTGCTGAGAAAAATCCCTGTGAGTTCTTTTGATCCATATGCTGTTCTGAAAAGTTGGCCCCGTGTTAGGAAGCAAAAGTGAGAAGCGCCAGGGCCTCCCTACTCTGGGCTTCTCACCTGGCCTAGACAAGGGGCCTTGCAAGACTAATTGTTATCTAAACCATTTTGCCAACGACTCCTTTCTTGAAACAAAACCTTAGATGTTTCTACAGATGAGAATGGATAAGAATAATCACCACTGTGACAATGTGTCAGACCCCATACTAAACACTGTCAATAACACTTCTATCAGCTTTACAACAACTTTTGAGCTAAGTATCAATTTTCCCATTTTACAGAGGAAGAAAGCAAAGCTGAAAGAGGTGAAGGAACACAATCATCATTGTCAAATGGTAAAACTCAGATTCAAAAGGCAATATGACTCTGAAGACAGAGCTCCATCCCTTAAAATCCCAGAGAGGTTCCTAGTATTCCAGAAAAATGGCTCAAAATCTCTGGAAGTCGGTCACAAAGTCTCCACATAACATGTGCTAAGCATTTATCTCCAGGAGGTGCTTACCGACATACAGTCTCACATCCTCTGAACTCTACTGAAAAACTGTCTGCTCTATTCCTTCCGCCACCCAGTCACTTCCTGGGGTTAATGGATCTCCCTAGAGAAACTATAAGCCATTAAGGGGCATGGGTAACGGGATGAACCATTCCTGCATTGCCCAGCTCCACAAAGACTTGGTAGATGAGTTTTCCAACTCTTAATGAGATAGTACATAATATTTTGCATATTATACTCAATTCTTGACTTCTCAATGAAGTCTACCCTGACTGTTTCATTTACTACAATAATCTGCTAAACCCTGACCACTTTCAATTCCCTTACCTTGCTCTACTTTTTTCCCCCCACAGTTGTAATCAACTTCTACTGTATTCTATAATTTTCTAATTGACTATGCTTATACTTTTTTTTTTAATCTATCCTACCCTACCTGCCTGCCCTTTTTAGAATGTACACTGCCTAAGGGCAAGCCCCTTTGTTTTTTAATGATGTATTCCAAGTGTCTTACAACAGAGCCTGGCACACAATAGGCACCCAATGAATACTTCTAAGTGAACTAAACTGAAATAGAGATTCTTAGGATTTAGCACCTCACATTTCTTGACTGCAATTAAACGACTCCACTGCTGGCTATTTCATGTCTGAGAGTGAGAATGAGAGGGTAAGAGATATGTGGACCATACGGTATAAGACTGGGCACAGAGTAATAAAGTGTCAACATATCTCCCCTATTCTTCAACCCAGAAAATGAAATCTGCATTGCATTCCAATACCTGGCTGTACAGATTGAATCACTGATTGCTACCCTTAAAATGGAGCAAGTTATATCTGAGGTTGGGAAAGTCATTCTTCATTAAATGCAATTCCCCTTAGAAAGAGCTATTTATTCTACCAACGATGCTGAGAGTTTATTTCTACTGTAGACAGAAGCCTATAATGTTGACAAATATCTATAATGTAAACAAACATGGGAAGGGCAGGAATGGACTTAATAGGCTGCCTAAGCACTGGGATATGATTTTTTTTTTTTTTTTTTTAATTCTCAGGACCCAAGGTCAGTTCAATACTGGAGAAGGGAGTTTGGGTCGCCAATGGTTCTTCAACTGCATTCTGAGTGAGTAAGGAGGACTGTCCAAAAGACAGAAAGCTTTTATAACAATAAACTATTCCTATTCTGATCTCCTCACAAGATCTTGGTCTCCTAGAAAGTGATGGCCTTGTCTCAGTGCATCTTTATACCCCCTGGTCCCTACACGATGACTGAACTAAGCCAGCAACTCAAATTAGGAAGGGGAAAGGGTAAATGAAGGGGGAGACGGAAGGAGCCAGAAAGGGAGAGAACATGGATCTGCAGGAAAGTAGGCAGAAAGGAGAGAGCGAGAGAGGGAAGGAGGAAAAATCACAGGAAGAGGAGAGGAGAAAGAAGGAGAAAACTGGACTGTGTGCACAGTGAGGCCCTACCATTTTAGTAAAGAAATGAAGACAGACTACGGTCTTAAGGCTTTTATATGTTCCTACAAGTACAAGAAGCTAATCGGTCTGTGCTCATTGACTGGCTGGAGTGGGGCTGAGGGAAGGGTGAGTTTGGAGGGGGAAGGAGGGAGGTTAACCTTTCTTCCTGCACCTCTGTATTATGTGACTTGCTCTAGTCCTAGGGTTATGGAACTACCGCAAAGCCATCCAGCTAAGAGCTCAGCACTGAGAGAAGACAGTGGAGGAATTACAGAGGGGAAGAGGAAGAAAAGTACTGTGGAACCCTGGGTGCTTCCCAGGAGGCAAATGCCGGATCTTAGAAAGTAACAGAAACATGGTGAAAGGTCAACAGAGCACAAAACACGGCAGGCGGAGCCAGAAGAAAATGGAGTAAGAAGGTACTTTTACCTGGGACCAGACTGAGGGATGAGACTTCAGAAAGAAGCGGGGGGAGGTGCGATCTGGACCATTATCAGTACCTTGATGCAAAGTTTCTAGTGAATGCTGGGAAAGAAACTCAAAAACTTGCCACGAAGATGAGGCTAAATATTATGGAAAGAGATCCGCCAACTCTCCTTTGTCCTTCACTCCATACAATCACTGTCCCTTCTTGAACTGCTCCAGAAAACCCTGGATGAAGTACTTGTGTTTAATACTGCTAAAGGAGATCAGCCCTGGGTGTTCATTGGAAGGACTGATGCTGAAGCTGAAACTCCAATATTTTGGCCACCTCATGCGAAGAGTTGACTCATTGGAAAAGACCCTGATGCTGGGAGGGATTGCGGGCAGGAGGAGAAGGGGACGACCGAGGATGAGATGGCTGGATAGCATCACCGACTCGATGCACATGAGTTTGGGTGAACTCCGGGAGATGGTGATGGACAGGGAGGCCTGGCGTGCTGCGATTCATGGGGTCGCAAAGAGTCGGACACGACTGAGCGACTGAACTGAACTGACGGTTAAGGGTCAGGAGAGTAACAGCAAAACTACAGGAATTCTTTTTGAGATGGTGAAAATGTTAAGTCAGATTTTAGCAATGGCATACAATTCTGTGAATATGCTAAAACTATTGAATTATAAACTTTAAGTGAATGATTGATATTCAAACTGTATTTCAATAAAGCTACTACTTATTTGTTTTAAATTAAGAAATTAGGCAAAGGAAGAAGAAGTGGCTAAGACAGAACACAATAAAGACAAAATAAAAAACCCTGCAAGCTACTGGGCTACAAGAGAAAATGGAAAGAACGCCTGACTATAACTAACGTTTGAGATACAGGGATTTCCTTATGGCTCCACTTCTCTGTACTGACTAGACCCATGACCTTGGTAAAGACACATTATCTACTCTGGGTCTCACTGCAAAATGAAAGGTTATACCTCAGGTCTTTTCCACCTCTAAAAAGACACCTGATTCTTAAAGATGCATTGCAGATTAGTGAGCATAATTTAACATGTTAAAGAAGAGGAGAAAGTTTTTCTTTAACAGGAATAACAGTAACTAACCCTGATTAAGTTTTTATTTCATGCCACTGCCTTCCATTTCTCTCCGCTTATTAAGTTCTCACAGTAACTCCCTGTGATAGATACTGGCCCCATTTCACAGATGAAGAACCATGGCTGAGAAGGGTTAGGACACTTTCCCTTTCAAGGACTTTAGGAAGAGAAATTCCAAGATGACACTATGGGACAGACACAGAAAACGCCCAGTTAAGATTAGGGCTTCAGAAAGACAGTCAACAACATGAGACAGGACTCCAAAGAAAAATTTTAAAGGAACTGAAGAATTTGATTGGTTTGACTATGTTGGGAGGATTTTTCAGTTCTGGTATAGAGTTTGAAGAAGAATTAGGGTACAAAGGAAAACGAGCAACATAAAAATCAAAGCACTTGTGCCATAAAAAACAATGTAATTGTAGTACACTATAAGACTTCACTGTGAATGCTCATCCAAAGATGCTGATACACTGATACTACTATGTAGATTTTAGGAGGGTAGAAGAAGAATTTTGTGTTTTTAGCTGGAGTGAGAAAACAAACCTCAAGGTCCTTTCAAGGGACAATAAGAGGTAACAAGACAAAATACCTACATTTGAAACTTTAAGAAACAGACACACACATATGAGTTCTAAATATAAAGGGAAATTTCAGAAGAAAAATTTACAGTTAAAAATGGTACCCTCTGGGGGATCCCATTGAAGGATAGGGAGGAATGATGTTAGGGACTCTAAAGTTATTGTTATAAATCTCTGTGCTTCTTAAAATTATTTATGTGTACTGCTTTATTAATTTTTTAAAATAAAAATTAAGTTAAAGCCAAAATCCCTCTTCAAGTTTGAGCTGAAATTCAAAAGGAGGTCTCAATTCAAAATTCATGCTGTTATCAACACATTCTGTGGCCCAACCTATGGGGCCTTTTCCCCTCTGAAATTTACAAAAAAATGATCTTGGAGATGTCTTAGAGAACGTCTTTAAGATATTTTGACATAACCACCAATATGAGTTTATTCATTCCACATAAGAGATGAAACCCTCCACAGTTCAACTCCCTGTCTTCTAACGCTTAACTGAGATGAGTAACACCAGTAATTAGTCAGGGCCATAAACATCGGCAGCCTCCTTATAAGAATGAGGACCTCTCAAAAGCCCAGAGATATTTTAATGTGTTTTTCTCCACTTCCACCCATGAGGACTGGTTCCCTAGAGATGATCTCAGCTTGCATCCAGCTGCAGTGAACAAGGCCTCAACCAGGGAGAAAGTGTCTTGGCTCTCAGGAACAGAATGAGTATGGTAAGAAAAAGACAGAGAAAGTGTTTCCCTCCAAATATACAAACCTGAATTTTCAGTTAACTTACATGCTGAAGCTTTCTGATCATCAGAAAAGAACCCGATCAGAGACTTCCCTAGCAGTCCAGTGGTTAAGACGCCAAGCTTCCACTGAAAGGGATGTGGGTTCAATTCCTGCTCAGGGAACTAAGATCCACATGCTATACCACGCAGCCAAAATATTTTTAAAATAAATTAAATAAAAAATTTTTTTTATTTTAAAAGAAGAATCTAATCACCTGCAAAAACAGAACAAAAACAAACCACGGTCCATAGCCAAACCACTCTGGCCTTGGATGAAATACTCAGGTCACAGGGTTCACAATGCAAATCAAAACTTTGGGTGTTAGAGTGTACATTCATCCTTTAATTACCCAAATAAAGACAAAATAATCATTCTCTCCAGTTCTCAAATGAGTACATCTTTACCACAAGATGAGAAGGAAAAAAATAAAAGTAAAGGACAAATCACACCGGAGACGGGGCAGGCTTGCCACCATGGCTGCATGGTTCTGTGTTATGGTTTAAATATTACACTTTGTTTCGATGCCGTCAACCTGTTTACAAATAGCCCAGAACCAGCTCCTTGTCACAGCCCAAAGGAAAGCTGCCTGGATTGATTTGGTGACCAGCTCAGACCAGAAGCCACCTCCAGTTGATGTAGGCAACAGGCTGGGGGGTGAACAGAGGTGCTAAGGTGGAAACTGACTTTTGCACTAGAGAGTTTCTTCCCCCAAATCCTCATCACTGACCCCACTGGAGCCGGTTTCAGCTGCCCCTGGGGCCAGAACTCCTTCAGCTGGGGGTGAAGTGATCAAAGTCAATACAGATCTTACTTTGGAGAAACTTCCATGCCATCAAGCAACCTTAAGAAAAAAAAAAAGAAATGCTTCTCAGTAAACAAAAAGTATCCCCACCTGGCAAAAGCTTTGAGGCACCAGAGGCTAGCTGCAAAGCTCCTCTAAAATTTCTCAACATGCTGATGCCAAACCAGAAACTGAAGTGGAAGCAGAGAGTGAAAAGAAGTGACTAAGTTCACCAGGAACTCCCAGGATGAACAGTTAAACACTGGATAAGTAATCATTCTTCCTTTGAATTAAGGAATTTGAAACATCAGACCCACCTCCACCTGCAGCCGGCAGAAAGAAATCCAAGTTGGGAGTAAGGGTTCTGGGTGGAGAGCAGTCTACCTGGGAAAGATTGAAGGCAGGAGGAGAAAGGGACGACAGAGGATGATTGGATGGCATCACCGACTCGATGAGCATGAGTTTGAGCAAGCTCCAGGAGTTGGTGATGGACAGGGAAGCCTGGCGTACTACAGTCCATGGGGTCGCAAAGGTCAGACACCACTGAACGACTGAACTGAGAGAGAAGCCAAGGCCACCTCCATGAGGGAAGAAGCAGCTTTATTTGATGCTGAAAGCCCAGTTTGTGGTTGTGATACCACACTCTGAATAAACATGACAATGTACCAACAGAAGTGATGTACAAAGTCTCATGTATGACAACAACCTGGGACAACCAGACCGCCTGTGTTCCGATCCCAGCCCCACTTCACGCTGGCTGTGTGTCCACAGACAAACCTCTTAATGTCTCTATGCTAAGGATCATATGTAAATTGGAAATAATAACGATTCCTACAACTCAAAGAGGAGTTATTTAAAAGGTCCAAAGTAGACAATCTGAGCAAAATGTCTGATTCATAATAAGTAATCAACATCATTTTATGGTTATTATTATTCTCATTTTACAGATAAGGAAACCAGCTTAGAAGGGATACCAAACTTGTTTAACATTACACAGCTGATAAGTTGCAGAAGTGGGTCTGATGGGCCCCAGATCTCACATTTTATCATAGTCTCTCCTCTCCCCCATACCTTTCCCCTTATCGACCCCGACAGATACATGAGATCAGCTGTTGGCTTGTCCATATGATTTTAAAAAAAAAAGAAAAATAGAAGAAAAATTACAATTCCCTAACAAGCCCATTCAGTACTAATAATAGGGGAAGGGGTGGTGTTGGCAGTGGTTATCATCATCATAGCTGTCCTCAGTGACCCTCTGCGTGCCACTGTGGGCTAAAGTGTGTATATACAGTATCTCACCTTTTCTGTCAGCGGAGAATCCAAGGGTTACATATCAGCTAAAACATCAGGGATCTGGAAGTCGTATCACGGAAAGGGAGCTATGCTTTGGCAGGATGATTATGGACAAGAAATACTGGAGAACGGTACCCAAACAAGGATCTTTATGACAGATAGGGTGGGAGGAGCAAATGCTTGTGCCATAAAAGCAAGCATTACACACCTCACAAATGAGAACTTGATGGACAGCAGGCAGTCACAGATCACAGGGAGGTGATCTGTGCACCATCTCAGCAGGTTAAGCAGGGAGGAAATGGCCTTAATTTGTCTTCAATAGAGAAAATCAAAGACAAGGTTGAGAAATCGTTGTAACTCCTGAACTAACCGATTAGGAAAGTATTCTTGGTCCAGGACACATCTCAACAATGTCACATCACTTTCATCTTCTACATTTTCATCATTTTCTTGGACAGTGAAACATCTCTGGGTCTGATTTTAATTCTTCTTCTTTACCCTAATGTCTACAAGGAAAGGGACTGACTCATGTTCACCAGTAAACAGCCAATACCTTACAACAGTACTGGCACAAACTAAGCAGATATTAAATATTTGCCGAATGCATAAATGATATCTTTAAATCTCTTAGCAGGCAAACACTAACCACTCAGTAAATTAATGGTATCTGATTATTCATATTTTCTGTTTTCCTCTACAAAAGGATTAATCTATTTCTTCGGATGTCACAATTTGCAAGCCTTACATGCAAAGTTCATTAGTATCTCAGAAATAAAGAAAAAAGATAACATTTGCAATTCATCATTTCACAAACACATCCCTGCCATCATAAATGAGGGATTAAATCACACCTGAATAATATATACACAGACACACAACTCCTACAGTTTATTGTGTATATATTGAACACTTTCTTCCCAGAAAATACAGAAGAAATCCACACAGCAAAAAAGGTAATTGACCAGATGGCACTATCGTTTTCACAACCTGGAAGTTCATCATTGTTGATTCCTCTCTTTGCACCAGAAAGCAAATTTCTCGAGGGCAAAAAGTGAAGAAGAGAGAAATGCAAGATTACTCCTTTCTTCCTGACCCAGGGATCAAACCCATGCCCCCTGCATTGGAACTGCACAGTCTTAATCACTGGACTGCCAGGGAAGTCCCAGGGTAATGATGTTTTAACAAAGAGGAGATGCTTCACCTATCCCAGTTTTTCTGGTACCTACTCACTCTTACACCTACCTTCACTAAAAAATTCATAGCATGTTATAACTAAAGAAATACCAAAGATTATCTAATGACCAAATTTCTCAATTTACCATGGAAGAAGAATAGAAATATAGTAATTTCATATGAAAACAAAATCACACTCAGGACATTCGATGTTCTCAAAGCATAGTATAATTAACATAAGATAATTTTAGATCTACAAAGGCCACAGATACTCTGTAAATATTTGCAGTTTGGGCTCAACTCCAGCCTGTTCCTTTCTTCAGACCCCTGCTTCCACTCGTTTCATAACTTGACATCTCTCCCAAGAACTCATGTGCAAGAAGGAATTTCAGCAGCTGTGGGTCAAAAGGCCATGCATTTCCAAACCACATGTAGGAAGTGAGAACAACCAAGTCTGTATCAATGGGGTTGCTCACCATCAGTATTCCGCTAAGTCAAGTGGACCCAACTCAGCCTGACAAAACCCTGACCTGGACACCTGGGGCGATCCAAGGAGAACCCAAGAGGGTGTAATCCCACTACCTACCCTGTGCTCTAACTGCACATCTCACCTATTAAAACAAAACCAGAGAAACACTGGAACAGGTCTGCAGTCAGCAAGCCACAAAGAGGACCATGACACAACCCTAATTCCTCACTGACATTTTCCATGACATGCAGAAAAGAAAGGTCACAATAGAAAGGCACATTTCTCACATGAGTCAGAGGACAGAATGGCATCCTAGAGTTCTAGAGGAGAAAGAGTCCTTCAAGTTCATGTGTAATACCTTTCTGTTACAAAGTGAAATACTGAGCAGTGAGCAAGGTCCCATGATAAACAGCAACAGACTCAGGTTCCCTAATTCCCAACTGTAGGATCTGTCTCCTATCCTGACAGGAGAGAAATCATACGAGGGATCCAGGGAAGCGTAAACACAACAGCAATTTGTCATGCTTTCGAACCCTTCCCACCCTCCTAAATCAGTTTATCTTTCAAGGCCAAATTAAATTTCATCTACTCTGTGAGGTCCACCTTGTCTTTCCTCAGCCCAGTTAGGATCAATCACTTCTCATTCTCTTATCAAGTCAGCCCTTTCTCCTTGATCTGCCAATTAACCCTCAGTTCAGTGATCCTGTAAATGAATTTTATCAATCACCATTTTTCTCTTCCTCTGGACTGGAAGTTCCTTGATGCCCAGATTCATCATTCTACCCTCCCGTTCACCCTCAGTCTCTCAAATTTGCACACACTCATCAAAATGTGCACTTATCCAACAAATATTTACTAAGCTTCTCCTTTGTGTTACATACTTCCCTGTGGATGCAACAATGACCAAGACAGGAACTGAATCTGTCCCCATGCAGTCTTCACTCTTAAAAGTGAAGAATCATATCACAGAATTAATTAAATAATACAGATGGGTAGTACTGATCAGGAGAAAAGGGTCCTATGTTTACATGGTTAGGAATGGTTGGGATAAGCAACAAGTTTTAAAAAAAAAAAGATTCTTGTGAGAGGTTCTCCATGTGAAGGTGCTTATTATTTTGGAACACTGTGGATGTTTTGTAGCCAGTAGTAGAATGTACTGAATCTGAAGATACTGATGACCATGATTTCACCAACAAGGAAAATATGTTTTGGGCAGGAGAATCCATAGTCATGATTAAAAGTCAAGTTCTGACACACTGGCCCCTAAAAGGGAGGAAGAAACGGGGAAAATGGGAATTGAGGGAAATTTGAAGAACAGAAGTGATTCCAGATGAGGAAGAATCAGAGCAGTGAACAAGGGTTGGGTTTTCTGAGAAAGAGTTTGACACTGAGACCTAAACTAGGACTAAAGAACAGGTGTGTTGAGAAGGATGAGAAACAGAAATAGTGTGGATTCTCCCAGGTGGAAGGAACAGCAGATGCAAGTCAAGATCACAAATAACGGCACACTACAGACATCCCAACATTCAAAAAATATTAATAACCGATTCCTAGGCACCTACATGTCTTTGTCCTTCATCACTGAAACCCACACACAGCAGCCTGATGTGCCTGGCAGATGTGTCAATTCCTCCCAAATACAAGTTCAAACAGATTCAGTTTCCCAGGAAGCATCACATATAAATTTTAAATCACTCTCTTGCCTTAAAGGACAAGATGGTCTCAGGGTAGAAACTGCACAGAAGGAGCTGGAAAACACGGTTGTAAAGCAAGTTTTGTTGTTAATTTACCAGGTGGCCTTTGGCAAGTCAATAAACAACCTTCTGTCTTCAATTCTCTAGCTACAAAATCATTATCCAGAATGACCCTCTTTTCTAAATACACTGAAGTTTTATGAGAACTGCCAAGATGTACCACTGAATCTGCTTTAAAATGATTCAATAATAGAGTCAACTTTACAAATTATTTAAGTATTTAAACAATGTTTGGTCTTTTGATGTGAAGGAATTCTATTCTAAGAAACTATGTCTTTTTTTTTCTTCCCTAAGTAGTTTAAAAATCTGTGCTACAGCATTTCCATTGATTAGAAAAATAATATATGGTGCAATTCTTGAGCATGCAACACTGAAAATTACAAGCAGGCAAACTACTGGCTGGATGACCGTGGCCAGGTGTGTCAGAACTTCATACAGTGCAGTTTCCAAGAGGAACCAAGAGCGACAGTGTGGACAGGGCAGTTCGTGGTCTGAATTTTTCTTCTACCACCTCACCAGCTAAGTAACCTGACTTTGGGCCCTAACCTTTCCCAGTCTCATTTTCCTACATGAAAAATGGAGCTGAGGACTACTTTGGAGGATAGCTATTTCACAACATAGTAACAAAATTTAGCACAGTACATGGCATATACCAGTGATTAAGAAACGGTAATCAACTTCAGCCTTAAAAAGTAGAACAAAGGCCATTTTGATATTTAATATCCAACATATGTAATCTTCTCAATAGCCACTAAGTACTATAACTATCCCCCACTTTACAGATTAAGAAATCATGGCACTGTGAGGGGAAGTAATTTACCCAAGAGAAGAATCAGTCAGCCCAAGCATTTACACTCCAGAACCTGTGGTCCAGGCCAGTGTGCTATACAGCTCCTCTACAGACAGAAAGAGTACGGAAACCAGAAGGATCAAAGTAATTTCTTGGAAAAGTTATTCTGATGACATCAACAAAATTAAGTAAAAGGGTGAGATTAAAATCAGGGAAACCAGGTAAACTTTTTATAACAATCCTTAGGGAAGGGATGGTGACAGCAAAGAAAAATAAACATCAGTGGCGGCAACGGTCCTAAGACTTTCTAGTCTTGGACACATAAAACATCTGGGGAAATCAAGGCTAGCTATCTTTCTGGGAAGGCTGGGTCCTTTTTCAGCCTCTAGTCTACAGGTGTTATTGTCAAGTTTCCTCCAAGATCTTGAGAGGAAAATAGGATAAAAAGGAGGCAGAGACTAAAGCTGTTCCTCTGGGCCAGCAACTGTGAATGGCCACATTAGAGCATGACCATGAGGTTTCCTCTAACATACACTGAAGAATTCAGAAGCATTGAGAGTCCAATCCAGGCAGCACGGTTTAAGTCCCAGGAACCTGAGAAGATAATGCAGCTGTATTAAGCTCATCTTACATTTGGAACAGCTTTATAAAATGATACGACTTAGCCTTAAGAAAGTATAGATTTAAAGAAGAATGTGCTCTCAATTCTATGGTGGAGCGCCTCAGCTCTTCGCCTCTTTCTAAATTAGTTGTATTTTTCCTTGCAGGTAACCTGGGTAGGAGAGGAAATTCAAAGTTCTCTTCCTCACAGTAGACAGTGGTTAAAAAGGCATGGGGACCCTCTGGAAATCAAGCAGAGAAAAAGGGCTATGGGTTGACAAGAGTCCATTCAAGCATTATGAAGAGGAAATCAGGTTTCTGTCCTGGGTCATACAACTATCTTACCCTATTCATCAAGCAGTCTTCTATCTGGGAAATTCCTGAATTCCACATGGCTTGCCAATAGGCAAGCATTAAAATGTTATATTAAGCTTGCACATTGACGGCAGCCTTTCTTTTTATAAATTCATATGTGTTCACTCTAACTCATGGTTCTGTGAAATGAACTAATGTGAATTTGCTCCTGGCAGCTAGGTAAATACCCTCCTTGGAGGCTCCCTGGCTGCTGCACTAGCTGCCCTTGAGCCACTGTGAAATTGTTCATTGTACATTTATACAAGTGTACATTGTACATTTCAGATAGTGTTCTCGTGGTTAGCAACAGAAACCAACTCTGGCTAATGTAAAAGAAAAAAAAGCAATTTATTGTGTGACCAAAAATCTGAGGCTGAAGAAACAGCCCCAGGAAGAACAGGTAACAAAATAACTCTAAAGATCTAGGAAGCGGGAGACATAGTCTCTTCTCAACTCTGGGTGAATACGTTTTCACATCACTCAGTTCTGTATTTAACTTTTGGAAGGTTCTTACAGATTTAGCTTAAGTCACACATTCTCCCAGCAGAAGTCAGAGAAATTTGGCTGGCCAACCCATTAAAACTAAATGAGACGTTCCCCAATAGGCAAAAGGGGGGGAGGGGAGAAAAAGGAAGCAAAAGAATGAGGAAAAAATGATCAAAGAAAATGTGCGCCAAAAGAGACACAGATGTATAGAGCAGTCTTTTGGACTCTGTGGGAGAGGGAGAGAGTGGGATGATTTGGGAGAATGGCATTGAAACATGTATAGTATCATATAAGAAACGAATCACCAGTCCAGGTTCGATGCAGGATACAGGATGCTTGGGGCTGGTGCACTGGGATGACCCAGAGGGATGGTGCAGGGAGGGAGGAGGGAGGGGGTTCAGGATTGGGAACACGTGTACACTTGTGGCAGATTCATGTTGATGAATGGCAAAACCAATACAATATTGTAAAGTAATTAGCCTCCAATTAAAATAAATAAATTTAAATTTAAAAAGAAAGAAACAAAGAAAATGTGCACCAATCACCTCCGTGAAGAAAATGCCCAAAGTCATCTCAGTGCAGTTAGGAAGACCATAGTAGCAGCTTATGAGACTGCCGCTCTCTCCAACGTCTTTAAAATGCCAGTCTTTTCATGTGCCTAACTACACTAAAAAAGTGGAAGACTTGTGGTGAATATAACAAGGGACTCTCATGAGAAGAGCACAGGTAAAACATATATATTAAAAAGGAGCCCCAAAGTCAGTGAAAATCATAAAAAATAATTTTTTTATGATGTACTTCATCATACAATCGTTTTTGAAGCTGGATTTTGCGTTAACCAAACAAGCTGGAAATAGTGTTTCAAAAACATGCATTGGAGGGAGGTTCAAGAGGGAGAGGACATACGTATACTTATGGCTGATTTATGTTGTTGTATGGCAGAAACCAACAACAACGTTGTAAAGCAATCATTTTCCAATTAAAAGTCAATTTAAAAAACGTATGCATGCAGAAGTTGAATTAGGAACTTCTTGCGTTAAAAAAAAACAGATGAAAAAATTCTGAAATGTAATTCTCAAGAATGGAAAATAGTATCTTGTTTCTAAGCAGGATGGATCATAGCAAAGAACTTCATATTTGTTAAGATAAATAACTCTGCAACAATTACAGTAAAGACGTATTTGTGGAGTTCCACTGAAACTGGCAATTTGCACTAAGATTCTACTGCTGGAGGACCACCCAGTTAAGATGGAATGTGTGAATCAGTGAATTACTAATATTCACAGTTTTCAAAACATATTCTTTGACAGAAATTGTTACTCTAAACACTGGCATGAGAATATCCAGTTGTGAGACAAATGATATATTTCAGGACAGCCACTGTTCTAACCTACTCTAGGGTCTTATTTTCCCTGTCTCTTACCCTGAGACAGAAAGAGAGGAAACTGCAAAAATTACAATGGTTCATCTTGAGCTTTATGTATATATGGATTGCCCATGGGCATTCAATAAACTGTGACTCTCCCAAATAAACTACCAGGGCTACTATATTACTTGTTCATTAGGGGGAAAAAAAAAAGTTTTTCAGCATTAATTCCCCCAAGTTTACCAAAGAGAAAGAAGAAAGGAATTCTTTCAGAATCATACTCCAGTAGGTTAAAAAAAGAAAGACACTGACATTCTAAGAGAAAAACAGGTTACAGAAAAGAACAAGAATGAAAAGAGGAAGATAAATAGAGGTAATTCACCAACAGTTGGATATATTAAAGCGATCTAAAGTGATGGTCCACTAATGTGATTCCCAAACTCACAATCTAACAGAAAGAATTGCAGGCCCACACGAAGTTTACCAATCTCCATTCCCTATGGCCAACTAATTGCTGCCTATCCTTAGATAAAACAGGGAGTTATTGACAGAAAGCACAGAACATGAGGTATCCAAGTGCAGACTCATTACCAATAAGCAAGGATAAATTGTACCACATGGAGTGGAAGAACAAAGGGAGAACTCAATTATACCACCATCTACAAACACACAACATAAGCAAACCATGAAAAAAATAATCCCCTCAAATACAGAGACACTATTTCCAAGTGAGGGATAAAATCAAAGAAGAAAAAAAAAAAATTTTAATAACTAGAATCAATTTCCCAACTACTAAAACAATTAACTATATTTATTATCAGATTATCATAGACTTAAGTGAAAGATAAAACTCCAGGGTTGAGTAGAATACAAGGAAATTTGTATTAACATGATATTTATCAAAAACCTTAAAAAAGTATAAATCCCATCACCAAACAGTTCTGCATATAATACCTGTCTCAAGGAAATATTCAGAAAAATATACATTATATACACAAAAATATTCATCATGGTATTGTTTAAAACAGCAGAAGTGCAGACAACAGCCTAAATATTCAAAAATGGAACTCATTAAATCAATTTTTAAATATCCATAAAATAGATACCTTAATAGTGGTGCAAAATGGTTTTTACATGTAGCATGAACATCAGTTAAGTTCACTTCAGTCGCTCAGTCGTGTTTAACTCCCTGCAACCCAATGGACTGCAGCACACCAGGCTTCCCTGTCCATCACCAACTCCCAGAGCTTACTCAAAGTCATGTCCATCGGGTCGGTGATGTCACCCAACCAGCTCATCCTCTGTCATCCCCTTCTCCTCATGCCTTCAATCTTTACCAGCATCAGGGTCTCCTCCAATGAGTCAGTTCTTTGCATCAGGTGGCCAAAGTATTGGAGTTGCAGCTTCAACATCAGTTCTTGCAATGATAAATATTCAGGACTGATATCCTTTAGGATTAAATGATTTGACCTCCTGGTAGTCCAAGGGACTCTCAAGAGTCTTCCCCAGCACCACAGCTCAAAAGTATCAATTCTTCGGCACTCAGTTATCTTTACGGTCCAACTCTCACATCTATACATGACTACTGGAAAAACAAAAGCCGTGACTAGGCGGACCTTAGTTGGCAAAGTAATGTCTCTGCTTTTTAATATGCTGTCTAGATTGGTCATAGCTATCCTTCCAAGGAGCAAGCATCTTTTAATTTCACAGCTGCAGTCACCATCTGCAGTGATTTTTGGAGCCCCAAAAAATAAAGGCTTTCACTGTTTCCATTTCTTCAGCCTCTATTTCCCATAAAGTGACGGGACACAATGCCATGATTCAGTTTTCTAAATGTTGAGTTTTAAGCCACCTTTTTCACTCTCCTTTTCATTTTCATCAAGAGGCTCTTTAGTTATTATTTGATTTGTGCCATAAGGGTGGTGACATCTGTATATTTGAGGTTACTGATATTTAGCCCAGCAATCTTGATTCAGCTTATGCTTCATCAGTCCGGCATTTCACATGATGTTCTGCACATAAATTAAATAAGCAGGGTGGCAATATCAGCCTTGATGTACTTCTTTCTCGATTTGGAACCAGTCTGTTGTTCCTTGATGGGCATACAGATTTCTCAAGAGGCAGGTCAGGTGGATTGGTATTTCCATTTCTTTAAAATTTTTCCACAGTTTGTTGTGACCCACACAGTCAAAGGCTTTTTGGCATAGTCAATAAAGCAGAAGTACATGTTTTTCGGGAGCTCTCTTCCTTTTTTGATGATCCAGTGGATGTTGGCAATTTGATCTCTGATTCCTCTGCCTTTTCTATATCCAGCTTGAACATCCAGAAGTTCACAGTTCATGTACGGTTGAAGCCTCGATTGGAGAATTTTGAGCATTACTTTCCTAGTGTGTGAGATGAGTCTAACTGTGCGGTAGTTTAAACATTCTTTCAAATTATCTTTTTTTGAGATTGAAATGAAAACTAACCTTTTCCAGCCCTGTGACCACTGTTGAGTTTTCCAAATTTGTTGGCATATTGAATGCAGCATTTTCACAGCATCATCTTTTAGGATTTGAAATAGCTCAACTGGAATTCCATCACCTCTACTAGATTTGTTCATAGTGATGCTTCATAAGGCCCCCTTGACTTCACATTCCAGGATGACTGGCTCTAGATGAGTAATCACACTATCATAATTATCTGGGTCGTGAAGATCTTTTCTGTACAGATCTTCTGTATATTCTTGCCACCTCTTCTTAATATCTTCTGCTGCTGTTAGGTCCATACCGTTTCTGTTCTTTACTGTGCACATCACTGCATGAAATGTTCCCTTGGTATCTCTAATTTTCTTGAAGAGATCTCTAGTCTTTCCCATTCTGTTGTTTCCCTCTATTTCTTTTCACTGATCACTGAGGAAGGCTTTCTTATCTCTCCTTGCTATTCTTTGGAACTCTGTATTCAGTTGGATATATCTTTCCTTTCTTCCTTTGCCTTTCGCTTCTCTTCTTTTCTCAGCTATTTGTAAAGCCTCCTCAGAAAACCATTTTGCCTTTTGCATTTCTTTTTCTTGGGGATGGTCTTGATCCCTGTTATCCTGTACAATGTCATGAACCTCCGACCATAGTTCTTCAGGCACTCTGTCTGTCAGAGCTAATCCTTTTGATCTATTGTTACTTCCACTGTATAATCGTAAGGGACTGGATTTACGTCATACTGAATGGTCTAGTGGTTTTCCCTACTTTCTTCCATTTCAGTCTGAATTTGGCAATAAGGATTTCATGATCTGAGCCATAGTCAGCTCCCGGTCTTGTTTCTGCCGACTGTATAGAGCTTCTCCATCTTTGGCTGCAAAGAATATAATCAATCTGATTTCAGTATTGACCATCTGGTGATGTCCACATTAGCTCCACCATACTCTGGCCTCAGGTCAAACAACAGGGAGAAAACACAGTCCAGCTGATCAACAGAAAATTGGATAAAAGTTTTCCTGAACATGGTCTCACTTGTCAGAAAAGGACCCAGTTTTCCCCTCAGTCAGTCTCTCCCACCAGGAAGCTTCCATAAGCCTCTTATCCTTTTCCATCAGAGGGCAGGGAGAATGAAAATCACAATCACAGAAAACTAACCACACTGATCACATGGACTACAGCCTTGTTTAACTCAATAAAACGTTGAGCCATGCCATGTAAGGCCACCCAAGATGGATGGGTCATGGTGGAGAGTTGTGACAAAACGTGGTCCACTGGAGAAACGAGTGGCAAACCATTCAGTATTCTTGCCTTGAGAACCCCATGAACAGTACGAAAAGGCAAAAAGATAGGACACTGAAAGGTGAGCTCCCTGGGTTGGTAGGTGCCCATACGCTACTGTAGATCAGTGGAGAAATAACTCCAGAAAGAATGAAGAGACGGAGCCAAAAGCAAAAACAACATCCAGCTGTGGATGTGACTGGTGATGGAAGCAAGGTCCAATTCTGTAAAGAGCAATATTGCATAGGAACCTGGATTGTAATGTCCATGAATCAAGGCAAATTGGAAGTGGTCAAACAGGAGATGGCAAGAGTGAACGTAGACATTTCAGGAATCAGCGAACTAAAATGGACTGGAATGGGTGAATTTAACTCAGATGACCATTATATCTACTACTGCGGGCAGGAATCTCTTAGAAGAAATGGAGTAGCCATCATAAAGAGTCTGAAATGCAGTATTTGGATGCAATCTCAAAAACGACAGAATGATCTCTGTTCGTTTCCAAAGCAAACCATTCAATATCACAGTAATCCACGTCTATGTCCCAATCAGTAATGCTGGAGAAGCTGAAGGTGAACGGTTCTATGAAGACCTACAAAACCTTCTAGAGCTAATATCCCAAAATGATGTCCTTTTCATTATAGGGGACTGGAATGCAAAAGTAGGAAGTCGGGAGACACTTGGTGTAACAGGAAATCAGGCTGGCCTTGGAGTACAAAATAAAGCAGGTCAAAGGCTAACAGAGTTTTGCCAAGAGAACACGCTGGTCACAGCAAACACCCTCTCCCAACAACACAAGAGAACCGTGAACATCCTACATTATCAAATATAGATCAAGCGGGAAAAATTCAGGCTATGAAGCAGTTAAGATCTCTGAGTCAAATGCTTATGTAATTGTGGGTATTATATGTATATATTTCTATATACAGATATATTCAAATATATATAATACTATTTAAAACTCAAATGTTGTACAGCAGTAATCTCTGAGAAGAGGTATTACAGTTTTATTTGTCTATATTTTCTGAGTATAGCAAACAAGTCTGATAAACTCAAGTAAAAGTAACTCTACAAGAATAAGGTGGTATACTTTCTTAAAGATTAGGCATCTATGTATGTAATGAGCCAATTGTTTGTTAGACTGAGAAATGAACTATTATACTCCAAATCTCCCTATTTTTTAAATAGTTTCCTAATTTTAGTTTTATACTTATTCTGTATAGAATATTCATATGTAAAGTTTCATTGAACTTCCCAAGTGGCTCAGACGTAAAGAATCTGTCAATGCAGAAGATGCAGGAGATATGGGTTCTATCCGTGGGTCAGGAAGATCCCCTGGAAGAGGAAATGACAACCAACTCCAGTTTTCTTGCCTGGAAAGTCCCAAGGACAGAGAAGCCTGGCGGGTTATACTCCATGAGATCGCAAAAGTCAGAAACATCTTAGCAACTAACCAACGGAAAACAACAAAAAGGTTTCATTATCAGCAAAATTATACGTAATACTTTGTGACAGTCAAACTACATAAATGACTAACAACAAGGAAAATACTTAAAAGAGAAAATGATTTGGTTAACTTATATTTGGTACTATCAAGGGGATTTTTCACTTAATCTGAAAAATATGTTTATGTCTCAAGATTCCCTTTAAACAAAATGATAAAGTTATACTTGTCACAAAGACTGTGAGATGCCTTCTAAAATACCTGTTCCCCACATCCTCCAAATTTCTCAGCTGAGCATATGGCTGCTCTGATTAAAGTGCTCCGTTGTATCTGGTTATGACCATATGATGAGGTCTGGCTAATGAGATGTGAGCAGAAGTGGAGTGTGTAAATTCGAAGACATGTCTACAAAAAGTAGAGCCCTGCACTCCCATGTCCGCTGACCACTAGCAGGAATGCTATGGATGACAAAATGTTGCAAACAGCAGAGTAATAAATGAAATGGAACCCAGTTTAACAGCCCCACAGAAGCACCACATTAACCCTGAACTATTATAGGGTTTGACCATTATATGAGACAGAAATGAACTTCTGTGATACTGAAACCACTATGATTTGGGAGCATGTGCAAATTACAATGGCTCAGTGAGTAAAGAATCTACCTACAATGCAAGAGAAGACACAGGAAATGTAGGTTTGATCTTGGTTCGGGAAGATCTCCTGGGGAAAAAAATGGCAACCCATTCCAGTATTCTTGCCTGGGACATCCCATGGACAGAGGAGTCTGCCAGGCTACCACCCACGGGGTCGTAAAGAGTCACACAGGAGTGACTAAGCGCAGCTAATAATGTAACTAAATCTAGTCTTTTCATACTCTTCATATTGTTCATGGGGTTCTCAAGGCAAGAATACTGAAGTCATAGGAAAAACACTTTTCCAACAACACAATAGATGGTTCTACACATAGAAATCACCAGATGGTCAATACCAAAATGAGACTGATTATATTCTTTGCAGCCAAAGATGGAGAAGCAAAAACAAGACCAGGAACTTACTGTGCTCAGATCATGAGCTCCTTTTTGCCAAATTCAGATTTAACTTGAAGAAAGTAGGGAAAACCGCTAGACCATTCAGGCATGACCTAAACCAAATCCCTTAGGATTATACAGTGGAAGTGACAAATAGATCAAAGGGATTAGATCTAACAGACAGAGTGCCTGAAGCACTATGGACAGAGGTTCATGATACTGTACAGAAGGCCATGATCAAGATCATTCCCAAGAAAAAAGAAATGCAAAAAGGCAAAATAATTGTCTGAGGAGGCCTTACAAATAGCTGGAAAAGGAGAGAAGAGAAAGGCAAAGGAGAAAAGGAAGGATAAATTCATCTTAATGCAGAGTTCCAAAGAATAGCAAGGAGCGACAAGCAAGCCTTCCTTAGTAATCAATACAAAGAAATAGAGGAAAACAATAAAATGGGAAAGACTAAAGATCTCATCAAGAAAATCAGAGATACCAAGGGAATATTTCATGCAAAGATGGACACAATAAAGGACAGAAATAGTATGGACCTAAAACAAGCAGAAAATATTAAGAAGAGGTGGCAAGAATACACAGAAGAACTCTATAAAAAGAGATCTTTATGACCAAGATAAGCACGATGGTGTGATCACTCATCTAGAGCCAGACATCCTGGAATGCAAAGTCAAGGGGGCCTTAGGAAGCATCACTATGAACAAAGCCAGTAGAGGTGATGGAATTCCAGTTGAGCTATTTCAAACCGTAAAAGATGATGCTGTGAAAGTGCTGCACTTGATATACCAGAAAGTTTGGACAACTCAGCAGTGGCCACGGGACTGGAAAAGGCCAGTTTTCATTCCAATCCCAAAGAAAGATAATGGAAAAGAATGTTCAATCTACAACACAATTGCACTCAACCCTTGTGCTAGCAAAGTAATGCTCAAAATTCTCCAAGCCAGACTTCAACAGTATACAAACTGTGAACTTCCAGATGTTCAAGTCAGATTTAGGAAGGGCAGAAGAATCAGAGACCAAATTGCCAACATCCGCTGGATCGTTGAAAAATCAAGAGAGTTCCAAAAAAACATCTACTTCTGCTTTATTAACTGCGCTGCTTTATTAACTTTGACTGTGTGGATCACAACAAACTGTGGAAAATTCTGATAGAGATGAGAATAAGAGACCACTTTACCTGCCTCCTGAGAAATTTGTATGCAGATTTTCTTTTTCTCTATATACAGAGAAATCTGTATGTCAAGGAGCAACAGTTAGAACTGTACATGGACGATCACACTAGTTCCAAATTGAGAAAGGGGTACATCAAGGCTGTATACTGTCACCCTGCTTATTTAACTTATATGCAGAGTACATCATGCAAAATGGCAGACTGATGAACCTCAAGTTAGAATCAAGATTGCTGAGAGAAATATCAGTAACCTCAGATATGTAGATGTCACCACCCTTATGGCAGAAAGCGAATAATAAATAAAGAGCCTCTTAATGAATATTAAAGAGGAGAGTGAAAAAGGTGTCTTAAAACTCAACATTCAAAAAATGAAGATCGTGGCATCCAATCCCATCACTTCATGGCAAATAGATGCAGAAACAATGGGAACAGTGACAGACTTTATTTTCTTGGGCTCCAAAATCACTGCAGATGGTGACCACAGCCATGAAATAATTAAAGATTCTTCCTCCTTAGAAGAAAAGCTATGACCAACCTAGATAGCATATGAAAAAGCGGAGACATTACTTTGCCAACAAAGGTCCATCTAGTCAAAGCTATGGTCTTTCCAGTAGTCATATATTGATGTGAGAGTTGGATGACTAAGAAAGTTGAGTGCCAAAGAACTGATGCTTTCAAGCTGTGGTGTTGGGAGACTGTTGAGAGTCCCTTGGACTGCCAGATGAAACCAGTCGATCTTAAAGGAAATCGATCCTGAACATTCATTGCAAGGACTGATGCAGAAGTTGAAGCTCCAATACTTTGGCCCAGTGATGTGAAGAACTGACTCATTGGAAAATACTCTGACGGGTAAAGATTGAAGGCAGGAGGAGAAGGGGATGACAGAGGATGAGATGATTGCATGGCATCACTGACTCAATGGACATCACCTTGAGTGAGCTCCGGGAGTTGCTGATGGACAGGGAAGCCTGGTGTGCTGCAGTCCATAGCGTCACGAAGCGTTAGACGTGACTGAGTAACTGAACTGAACTGACTGAAACCTGTTGGAAGCAGTGAACGGGTGGTTTGATTTCCCAAACTTGACCGTACATATCTCTTCCTTAAAAAATAGTTGAGAAGCTGTACATAACTCTTGTGACTTCTTAATCATTTAAGAAAATAGAGTATCTAATTTCTAATAGATTTCTAATAGATTAGAGTATTAATCTAAACTAAAAAGCCTCTTGATGAAAGTGAAAGAGGAGAGTGAAAAAGTTGGCTTAAAGCTCAACATTCAGAAAACGAAGATCATGGCATCTGGTCCCATCACTTCATGGGAAATAGATGGGGAAACAGTGGAAACCGTATCGGACTTTATTTTTGGGGGCTCCAAAATCACTACAGATGGAGACTGCAGCCATGAAATTAAAAGATGCTTACTCCTTGGAAGAAAAGTTATGACCAACCTAGATAGCATATTCTAAAGCTGAAACATTACTTTGCCGACTAAGGTCCATCTAGTCAAGGCTATGATTTTTCCTGTGGTCATGTATGGATGTGAGAGTTGGACTGTGAAGAAGGCTGAGCACCAAAGAATAGATATTTTTGAACTGTGGTGTTGGAGAAGACTCTTGAGGGTCCCTTGGACTGCAAGGAGATCCAACCAGTCCATTCTGAAGGAGATCAACCCTGGGATTTCTTTGGAGAGAATAATGCTAAAGCTGAAACTCCAGTACTTTGGCCACCTCATGCAAAGAGTTGACTCATTGGAAAAGACGCTGATGCTGGGAGGGATTGGGGGCAGGAAGAGAAGGGGACGACAGAGGATGAGATGGCTGGATGGCATCACTGACTTGATGGACGTTGAGTCTGAGTGAACTCTGGGAGTTGGTGATGGACAGGGAGGCCTAGCATGCTGCGATTCATGGGGTTGCAAAGAGTCGGACACGACTGAGTGACTGAACTAAACTGAATCTAATCAGTAGCCTTGGACACAAGTCTTCTGAGCCAACACATGAACTACTAAGTATAGCTATAATAAAATATTAAGAATAGTATAAGTTGAAAGCCAGATTTTCAAACAAGAATTAAATAAGTATATCTGCTTATTTAAACGGAGAAGGCAATGGCACCCCACTCCAGTACTAGTGCCTGGAAAATCCCATGGATGAAGGAGCCTGGTAGGCTGCGGTCCATGGGGTCACTAAAAGTTGGACACGACTGAGAGACTTCCCTTTCACGTTTCACTTTCATGCATTGGAGAAGGAAATGACAATCCACTCCAGTGTTCTCGCCTGGAGAATCCCAGGGACGGGGGAGCCTGGTGGGCTGCCGTCTATGGGGTCACACGGTCAGACACGACTGAAGCGACTTAGCAGCAGCAGCAGAGTTAAATATTAAGCATCTAGAATTAAATATTAAGCATTCCCCTCAACAACTTTACAAAAGCCCAAGGGTATTCAAAGAGAGCAGGAGAAAAGCACTGTCTTTCACCTTCAGGGCCAGAATCAACGAAAACTGTTGAGCGAAGTTCAGGTTGACTGTCTAGTGCAGTCAGCCAAAGTTTGAAGAGACTCATTATAATTCTCAAGGTCCAAATGCACTCTTATGAAGCTAAGCTGAGAAGAAGAAGAAAAAAAAAAGTTGGTGTTTATTGCAAGTTATTACTGGCAGAAGTTAAGAAAATAAAAGTATTCAAGTAATAAATGGGATAAAATTTATAATAACATGATGCAGATTGAGAACCTACTGAAACTGGACAATTGATTCACTATAGTCTTACATGAGGTTCGTGACATTGTACAGGAGACAGGGATCAAGACCATCCCCATGGAAAAGAAGTGCAAAAAAGCAAAATAGCTGTCTGGGGAGGCCTTACAAATAGCTGTGAAAAGAAGAGAAGCGAAAAGCAAAGGAGAAAAGGGAAGATATAAGCATCTGAATGCAGAGTTCCAAAGAATAGCAAGAAGAGATAAGAAAGCCTTCTTCAGTGATCAATGCAAAGAAATAGAGGAAAACAACAGAATGGGAAAGACTAGAGATCTCTTCAAGAAAATTAAAGATACCAAGTGAACACTGCATGCAAAGATGGGCTCGATAAAGGACAGAAATGGTGTGGACCTAACAGAAGCAGAAGATATTAAGAACAGGTGGCAAGAATACTCAGAAGAACTGTACAAAAAAGATCTTCACAACCAAGATAATAATGATGGTGTGATCACTTATCTAGAGCCAGACATCCTGGAATGTGAAGTCAAGTGGGCCTTAGAAAGCATCACTACGAACAAAGCTAGTGGAGGTGATGGCATTCCAGTTGAGCTCTTTCAAATCCTGAAAGATGATGCTGTGAAAGTGCTGCACTCAATATGCCAGCAAACTGGAAAACTCTGCAGTGGCCACAGGACTGGAAAAGGTCCGTTTTCATCCAATCCCAAAGAAAGGCAATGCCAAAGAATGTTCAAACTCCCGCACAATTGCAGTCATCAAACATGCTAGTAAAGTAATGCTCAAAATTCTCCAAGCCAGGCTTCAGCAATACGTGAACCGTGAACTTCCTGATGTTCAAGCTAGTTTTAGAAAAGGCAGAGGAACCAGAGATCAAATTGCCAACATCTGCTGGATCATGGAAAAAGCAAGAGAGTTCCAGAAAAACATCTATTTCTCCTTTACTGACTATGCCAAAGCCTTTGACTGTGTGGATCACAATAAACTGTGGAAAATTCTGAAAGAGATGGGAATACCAGAGCACCTGACCTGCCTCTTGAGAAATCTGTATGCAGGTCAGGAAGCAACAGTTAGAACTGGACATGGAACAACAGACTGGTACCAAACAGGAAAAGGAGTATGCCAAGGCTGTATATTGTCACCCTGCTTATTTAAGCAAATGTCCCAAGACACTCTGCAAATAGCTCTCTTTTTAGGGCACTATCTTGGAATTCTCATAGCACCACTCCCATCATCATCACAAATTCCTCTTGACTCAAACAGAAGCAACACAGACTCCACTACCCCCTTCCTCCCCATGGAAACAGTGTCCAGTCGAATGGGAGCTATCACAACAGTCAATTGGTGCCATAATCCCTCAGGGATGAGTATTAGGATTCCTAGCTAGACTGAAAAACTAAGTTTCAGAAAGGCTCTGTGACCTTCCTAAGTTGACATAACTAATAAACTATATTAAGATGCCAGAACAGGCCATGGTGATGCCAAATCCTATACAACTTACCATTACTTGTAAAACCACCACTGAAATTGTGCTATTCTTTGGCAAAAGGTAGCATACTTGTGTTTTTGAAAAAAAAATTTTTTTTAAAGCAAAGCATCTCATAAAAATTATGCTAAAAGATTATCCAAATATGAATTATCAGATTTTGGAAAGGTGGCAAGTAAAAATCCTATTATATTTTTAGCCTTGTCAAGCATGTTGAATACTAGAGCTTGTTTTTAATTGAGGATTCATGTTAAGAGAAGAAAAATGGAGTACCAAGAGCATTCTGTAAAGACAGTCCTTGAGGAGAACAGGAGCCACCTAGGGCAGCTATGCAACCATCCAGTGAAGCCTACATAGGACAGACCCAGGCAACACAGAGAACCCAGTGAGCTACCGTCTTCACCTGAGGTCAAGTCCAAGAAAGGAATCCTTAGTCATCACCATCAACAGCCATGAAAGTGCCAAGCCCAGCAACAAGTGACTCCTCTGGCAAGGGAAATTTCACAACACATCTTTATTACAAGCCAAGGCTGCTGGCATCACCCACAGTCACTGCCTCATGAAAACTGTAAGCTGCATGTTTACTGTTGCCATAGCACCTTCATACGAGGCAAAGGTAACACACACCCATCACTGTGACACTTTCAAAGAGGACTGAACAATACAACAAGGATCAGAAATGAAGACACTTCATGTTATTTACTAAAACAATTCAAGATTTCTCTTTTTTAGGGGTCTGGGATGTTCGAGGGAGACTTAGAAATCTACACATGGTCTTGCATAACCTGACAATAAATCCACCCATCCTCCACTGGATCACTGGGGTGAGGAAATGCCAGGCATGAATGTCTGGAACAAATGCATCTTTCAAGTGGGCAGGGTCAGCACTTGTTCCATGATGCACTCATGTCAAGTGCAGTAAGCAGAATGCCTTATTTTTTAAAATCACTGGATCTTTTTTTTTGGCTCTGTTGTGTCTTCACTGCTGCATGGGCTTTTCTCTAGTTGCGGCAATTGGGGGCTTTCCTCTAGTTGCAGTGTGTGAGTTTCTCATTGCAGTGACTTCTCTTGTTGTGGAGCAAGGACTCTAGGGAGCGCAGGCTTCAGTCATTGCCGTTCCCATGCTCCAGAGCACAGGCTCAGTAGTTGTGGCACACGGGCTTGGTTGCTCCACGGCATGTGGAGATTTTCCCAGATCAGGAATCAATCCTGTGTCTCCTGCGCTGGCAGCGAATTCTTTACCACTGAGACACCAGGGAAGCACAGAACGCCTTGTTTTAAAAATCATTGTTTTTTCAGTCCCTCTTTTTCAATCCCTCTTCTCTCTACTCAAGAATACAACATGTGAAATACACACAGTATTTCCTGGTCTGGGTTTAATCAGTGACATTTTTAGAGTTCAGAATCAAACTAATACCCCAGAGTCAGAGGCCAGAATTCTCAAAATTACTGTCTGTCATTCCAGAAGGCAATGCACAGCAGAGACACTACTTCTGCCTTCAAACAATAATCACAATTTTTCTTTCCAAACCCCCACCATAAATTTGAAATGATTAATGACTATCTACCTATCCTGGAGCTTTATCAAAGGGAATAACATATATTAACTATAGTTCAAAGTGCCAACTGCATACTTAATTGCTCACATCAAAACAAACCATCTCGATGGAGAAGCCTCATCCAAAATTATACCAAGTCAACCTCCAAATTAATGTTGGAAAACAGTGCATATCTATGTCATCAACACACTTACTTCTAAATGCTTTTCTCTTCTAACTGGATTCTTCAATAATCAAACTATAATTGCCATTAAGCCCAAAATAATATTCAATGACAGAAATTAACATCCCAATTAATTATTCCTCATTCCTTAGCTGCCTAGACACCAAGAGGTACCCTGATTGCTCTACAATGGAAACACTTCCTAGCATTCCTCCAGCAAGGAGAGGACCACAGACTCACTCTCACTGCATCTGGGCCACACTCCTGAAGGATGCTCAAAGAGGATCCTATCAATAACATCCAACAGCCTGGCTGAGAAAGC
Source organism: Redunca redunca (assembly GCA_006410935.1). Classification (NCBI taxonomy): domain Eukaryota; kingdom Metazoa; phylum Chordata; class Mammalia; order Artiodactyla; family Bovidae; genus Redunca; species Redunca redunca. The sequence goes on from SJYQ01001759.1 coordinate 798,281, forward strand.
CCAAGACAGATCACATCTCTACCAGCTGTGGTTATCTTCCCTCTTACAGGCTGAGGCCAAAGGTCAGATGATATAAAACCTTAAATTCAGGCATGAGTAAACATACTTGGGCAAGGAAGAAAACTGAAGTCCTAGTCAAAACAGAAACCACCAGGATGTGAAATCACCATCATTATCATCACAACAACAATAGCAGCAGTAGTCACAACAATGGGAAGGTGCTCAGTAGAGGAAAACTTGGTTATATGTGAGTCAAAAAGAAAAGGGCTAGAAACAGCAAACAATAAACATCTTGGACTCAGCTATTCTGTATCTGGAAAGCCCTTCCAGGAAAAACATTCATTGGTCAGGCAAAGATTTACGTATAATGATGTTTATTCACAGAGTTGTTTAAAATGTGAAAAGGGGGACACAACCAAGACATCTGACAATAAGGAAACAACACACACACACACACACAGTGTGGGTTTCCTAGGTGGCGCTAGTGGTAAACAACCTGCCTGGCAATGCAGGAGATGCAAGGTTCGATCCTTGGATTGGGAAGATCCCTGGAGAAGAAAATGACAACTCACTCCAATATTCTTGCCTACAGAATCCCATGGTCACAGGAGCCTAGTGGGCTACAGTCCACAGGGTCACAAAGAGTCGAGCAGGACTGAAGCGACATCACACACACACATGCACGGTGCATACTGAGTAAACCTTAAAGGGACAGTGTAAAAATCATATGGGGATGTTTTTGGCAGAACAAAATATTCACAATTTATTGCAGAGTGAAAATTCAAGTAGCAGCATGTACACTCTTCAATATGAATCTTAATTTTATATACAAAAATAATTCTAGACTAACATATCACAAAAGGATAACCCTAAACATTCTTTTGCATCAGAAAGTTAATGGAAATCATATAAGCAGTTTCCCACGTTCTGTGCCTTTAAATGGAGCATTTTTAAAGGCATACTGTTTTCAAAGAGATATTTGCTCCCTAAAATTAACTTGTAGCCCAAATCCAAATATTTAACTCAAGATAATTTCATAATTAGCTTTTTTCCTCTGTACAATTCTTAAGATAAATGCTTGAGATAAAACCACCAGCCAGAGCATTTGATATGTCACAAGTTTAATAATTCTTTCAATAGAATCAGTGCTCAAAATAACTGTTTTCAATTTATCTATTTTTGCTAGATATTTTCACCCAGAAGTCCAATATTAATTATAAAGAATCAAATTGAGTCTTACCAAATGATATTCCACTGAAAACTTTAAATACAAATGGGGTGAGGGTAAGGGGTATGAGAAAAAGTATTTTTTAATACCTTACAAAAAAGTGGTGACACAGCAGAGTTTAGTGTGGCAACAACATATAATGTAGTCATCTGCTTGTAAAAATTGAATATACATATTTGTTTGTATTATGGATCTCTGTGTGTATGTGTGTATAGTTACCCACACATACACATATCAAACAAAACATATAATCTGAAATTCAAATTTTGGCAAGTACAAACAACAGAAGTTAGTTGATGGCTCATTCATTCCTATGACTCATTTCAGCAAAAGTTTCTATTACCATTTTGAAATGCTTATTATACAAAGTCCTTCAAAACAACTGACTGAGAGCAACAAATAAAAACAAGAGAAACCAATGACAAAGCAATACACTGTAAAAAGATGCATTCACACCGTGAAATCTACACCAAGAGGATTCAGGTCCATGAGAACAGTCACCAGAGGCAGGAAATTCCCACTTACTCAGGTCTATTTTCTCTCTATAATTCTTACTAACAACATGTACCTTCATGATCATTCATCTGAAAAAAACCAGGCTTATCATGAAATGAAAACAGATCACAGGAAGGCAGAGGAGGAATGTCAATTTCATAAAAAAGAGAGAGAGAACATTACAGAGGTGCTGACAGATAATGGAAATATCACCCATGCCAAAAACTACCAACCCTTTTTGACATGACTGGACTAAAATCCTTTGTAGACAACAATATCAGAGAAATAAAATAAGCGGACTGGGAATAGAACACTTATGAGTTGTTTTCATTTTTATGCTGGAAAATTAATTTAGAGCAAGGACCTTGGCATCGATGCTAATTTTCCATACATGCACCAAAAAACCCATAGAGATTTTTAATACAATTTCTAATATACTTCAGGTAACTTGCTTACATTTTGAATTAGATGTGCAAAGGGGGATTAAAGTTAAAATTGGATTAAGGAATGCAAATTAAAACAAACTCTCCCTAAGGCATTCCTTTTCCAGAGGAAACAGAAGTCCTGGTAAAGTCCAAAGTGAGAGTACTAAAATGGCCTTACGTCCATGGAAATGCACATCTTGCCTCCAAAGAAAGATGGCAAAGAATGTTTTTCACATGTCTGCAGTTAATCACTTGTATGCTTAGATCAAAGAGAATAATTAAAGTTCCAAAAGAATTAGTGTCCCAAGATTTCAATTACCTAGACCCAGAATATAATGAGCTTTCTTGCCTACTGGTAAATTATTCTTTGAGTATCTTTGGGACAGGTGATGGGCAGCAGACTCCAATCTTCATGCCATGGATATTTCTTCAAAGACACATGCAGCTTCCTTCAAGGACATATGCAGTTTCTTACAGATCTTATCTTGCCTTTATCGGGCATCTTTGAATTCACTATTTAAAGTCACAACCACCACCAGGACATAAAAGATACATATCAAACATCACTACCTAACTCTCAAAATAACTTGCTGTTCACTATAATGAACATGATGCGTGACAAGCGGACAGAAAAAAACAGTTAAAATCGGGAAGAGGTAGTAAAGACATGGACAAAAATATACTGAGTCATGTAATTAATGTCTAATACCAGACCTGAAACAAAGCGTAACACAGTAGACACTCAAATGCTCACTAAATAATAATATTCTAGACATAATTATTTTGCCGTATCTGTCTGTCCAACACCACACATATAAATACCAGTGTTTGATTAAGTTCTGATAAAGCTGAAGTTAGGATGGAGAGGGAATTAGCAAGAGATCCTACAAGGTCCAATTGAACAAGCATAAAATCCAGCTGTGGTGTATACCACCGGGAAGCCTGGGAAATACTCTGCTACCACCCTCCTTCCAATTACCTAGTCATTGTCACACTCCTATTTACTGGTTTCAGCAGACACACTTCCAGCTACCACAGCTGCATAGAACTCCATTGCACCGTTTATGGATCAAGGCTCTTATGGACCCAACTCTCTCAATCAGAGCTCCTCTCCCTGGAAGGGACTACACTATTCCAACCTCAGTCTGGCTGAGCCAGTGAGAGTTAAGAAATGTATGCTGGGGACTGCAGGGACTCACGTTCTGGTATGGTAGGGAGATGAGTCTATTTTTGTGAAACAGAAGACTAAAGCAAGAGCATATTAAGGGGGAAAGTGCAGATACTTATAGCAAAACCAAATAAGGGTCAAAGCCCCAAGTCCTAGGGTATTTTAAAGGCTTGACTTCATGCCTTACCTTATCTCTCAGGCACCTTATTTCCTGCAAATATATGCCATCGTTTTGCTTTTGCTAAAAAGCATTATACTACTTGCAACTCAGCCTTACGTGAAAGATTAACAAAAATAATCAACAGATAAGAAAGGCGAGAAAGGGAAGGGCAAATGATCCAAGGTGGCACTTGAACAGAAGAGTAATCCACCACGCAGAGCCAAGACGAGCCCGGAGAGCTCAGAGCAAGCAGATGAACTGCAGTTCTGTTCATCCACTGAGTAAGGGCTGGGGAAAGACAGTGATCCCACTGGCTACAGATATCAGCGCTGTTTTTACAATGTTTTAGTATCTGTGAATAACACATTCTTTTCCTTTCTTGTACAGTCTTGTTTGAAACTCTGGCAAATCCTACACAGGGGATGCAATCGAAAGCTGGCAGAGATGAAGTTTTGTGATTTCAGTTAGAAACATTCTCTCATTCACCACTTGCTACCGCTGTGGAAAAGAAAGAACTGCAGTGACAAGGGGGGGTGTCTATTGATAAATATTTTTCCTAAGCTTCAGAATGGTGAAAATCATTTATCTACAAACAAAAATAGCTTCTGCTTAAGCTATACGAAGATTCTGGTCCAATCCCCAGATTCTGGGAAAACAGCAAATTTTGTAGAGACTAATTCTACTGTTCTCATTTCCACACACTTGCGCTGACATAGCCAAGAATGGCTAAAAACTCCCCCAAATGCCTGCTATCCCACAGACTTCCAATAATCTTCACTTTTACTAGAACATGCTCATTCTGCTTCAGAAGATACCTGCCAGGTTGAAAAAAAATCATTATTATTAAAATACACCCCTTTCACCATACCTCTCCGTCAAAAAAAAAAACCTGCCAGGACTGTTTTCTGCAAAAGAACAAACATAATTTTTCCCCATGATACTAAACATCAAAAAATGGAACAATAAAACCTCTGTGAGCATTCTCTGCTATAAATTACGATATCTTCTAATAAGAGTAAGAATAAGGAATAGACAGCTCGATTTGCTTCTGCTTCCTAAACAATTGTACAGGTTGGGATGTTAGCATTACAGAAATGAAAGGGAGGCACACAAGCAAAGTGGAAGGAAACCATCTCTGAGCTCTGTCTTCCCAAAGAACTGGTGCCAGAAACACTGCCTCTCCCTCCAGGAGGGAAGTCACAGGCTGGCAGCCCTCGACATGAAGCCCAGCTTCCAAGAGTGTAATGAAAATAAAAAGAGCCAAGATGGCTCCTTCACACTGAAATTCCAGCAATGCAGGAAGACAGCCACCCACCAAAACTGATTTCAGAGGCAGGGATAGCCCCAGCCCCTTGAAAGTGTAAAAATAAACCCCCATATGGAGTCATTTGTTCCTGCAGAAAGCACCCACGGCCCTGATGGAGTCACAAGCAGAAGGGCTAAGTTTCAGCTGTAAAACAGACCGAGCTCGGGCTCTCTTACCTGTACCAGCCTGCGGCTCCCTCCCCCTTATTCCAATTTGGGACAGGCTACCGGGGCTCTCCCAGCAACTCCGAGAAAGGGGCGGGGCTGCTGGAATGACTGCTCACACCTGCGTGCAGGAAACAGAATGCTCCCTCTCCAGAAAGATGCCAGGGAAGGATACCACCTTCATCTCGAGCTCAAGAGAAAGAAAAGGACACTAGCACTGACCTTCCAACACTACTATTAATCTCAGGAAACTAAGACTGCCCTAAGGAGCTTTAACACAATCAAAAATGAAAGATCAAAGGAAGAGAACAAAAGAGATCATGAGCGTCAATCAAATGGCTGAAATTAGGCAGAGGGCCAATCCTTTAAAAAGGAGCCATGGAATTTGTCCACATTCAGCCAGAAGATCTTAGTTTGAAGTCTTCATGCAGTGGGAGAGCAGAAGATGAGAGCTCCAGCTATGCAACCCTGGTTTATAACCTGACTCCGCCAGTTCCTAGTTGGGTGTTACCTTGGACAAGTCCCTCCTCTCTGGGGTAAAGCGATAACAACAGTGCCTAAACTTCACAGGGTGGGGTGAGAATTAAATTCTGAACACACGAAGAGCACTTACGAAATGTCATTATTAAGGGTAATGAACAGAGGAGTATGTACACACACCACACACCCGTACCTTCAAGACCAGTTTCCTGAAGAGAAAGAAAAGAAGATACTTCCTGAAAGATTTTTGTTTCTATTCCTTGCCAGTTGGTTTGCTTTAATCAAAATTCCTAAGTACCTTTTACAAATGGCCCAGTTTACAATGTGCTGGAAATCAGGCATAGAAAATTTTAAAGTCCTTGAAAACACACAAACCTAGCAAATGAGGTTGGAACACAGAATACGTCATCTTTGGGGAAGTCACCTAGATTGTGTAATAACTTTTTGACTCAGTTCTCACCTTTCAAACTAATTCTAGACAATGCAGAAACACCATCACATTCATGGCTGAATAGATCTACAATCTATGAGGCGAAGAGAGCTGGTGAAGTCCAGAGTTACTTGGACCAACCCCGATTCATTTTCTATTTCCCCTGCTTGAAGAGTTGACTCATTGGAAAAGACTCTGATTCTGGGAGGGACTGGGGGCAGGAGGAGAAGGGGACGACCGAGGATGAGATGGCTGGATGGCATCACTGACTCGATGGATGTGAGTCTGAGTGAACTCCGGGAGTTGGTGATGGACAGGGAGGCCTGGCATGCTGCGATTTGTGGGGTCACAAAGAGTTGGACACGACTGAGCGACTGAACTGAACTGAACTGAACTGACTGAAAGCAGATTCTCAGGATTAGAAGAGGCATTAAATCATCCAATCTCAAGGCCCTTGTTACAGCTCTAAAAGTTGAATTGTATCAATCATTGCGCACCAGGAATTAAAACACCATTTGCACCTAACATGAGTCTATAAAACCCATGTTCAGAGTGGCACTTACCCAAAGAGTACAGAAATGGGAGAAAATACAGTCTAACAACTTAGTTGAGGACTGTACACCATTCAACTTATACTACACAGCAGGGAAAATAGCGTATCTAAACCACAGGGCAATGCCATAATGATAAGGACAAACTTGTCCTCTGATAGATTTTTTCTGTGTGCTGTTTCTGGGTACAAGGAAGCATTCTCAAGAGTTTTTAGAATGCTAAAAGAATGGAATTTCTGGGGTGGTTTATATACCATTAAAGTATCCCCTTTTCAAAAAAATAACTTTGCATTTGTTCACTTTTTATTTTAACATCTCTGTACTGGAACATGTGTTTTGCATTACCTAACAATGGAGAGGTATGTCATTCTTCTGCCTGAAAATATGCTGCTATCATGAAAGCGCATGTTCACAATGATAGCTGTTAACCAGAAAGAGAATGGAGGTCTTGAATCAGGACTAAGAGAGGAAAGGGAGACTCATGGTCTAAAATTAATAAAAGGACTGGAGAGATTAAGGTGGCTCAAAAGAGCAAGGGAAGGCTTCGTAGAGAAAGAAGCACTACAGGTGGGGCTTATAGAGGGTTAGGGTTACACAGGTACATAGAAGCAAGGAAGGATTTCAGCCCAGTATGAAGAACAGCCAAGACAGCAGTTAATCGTAGTACAAGAGCTGTGCCATGGGGGGAGAGGAGGTGTACGATGAGTACACATCTTTTCCTGGAGGGAAACAGCCCCCAGGCTCCCAGACCTTTCTGGCCCTCTTCAGTGTCCATGAAAGTCAATGCCTTCATTAAACTCTCAAGGGAAAGACAATGAAAAGTCTAAATCTAAAACAAAGTCCATGGTCTTCCCGTGAAGTTTTAAAAAGAAATTAAGAATGTACTTCTGCATCTGAGGTGGGTGAGAAAAATGAGATCTCCCTATTGGATCTAGAGTGCACGCTCAGCCATGTCCAGCTCTTTGCGATGCTATGGACTGTGGCCCGCCAGGCTCCTTTGTCCATGAGACTTTTCAGGCAAGAATTCTGGAGTGGGGTGCCATTTCCTCATCCAAGGGGATCTTTCTGACCCAGGGATCAACCTCATGTCTCCTGTATTAGTAGGCATATGCTTTAGCACTGAGCCACCTGGGAAGCCCATTGGATCTAGCATGGATCCGTATATTCAGTGAGAAAAATCTTGCTTCTTATTTACTTAAAACAATAACCACTGGAATAAGCTCATCTTGGTGCAGGTTAAGGATTTTCATAAAGAAATAGCTCGGTTACAACAGTAACATTAGTTTTAGTCATGCTACTGCCTAAAAAGCCCTTAATTAGAGTTTTAAATCCTAAGAATCTTACTGCTTACCTCTCTTTGGTATCAAATATGATGTCATATGTATTATTAATAATAAACATTCTATATATGTTATACCCATTGATCCTTCAGAAAACTCTAGTGGGTGAATATCACTATCTTTTCACAGACTGAGGCCTAGTGAGATGAAGTTATTTGCCCAACGTCCTATAGATTGTCAGTGACAGAGTTAAGACTCAGACTCAGGTCTCTGGTTCCAAATACTTAGAAGGTCACCACCTGCAAAATGCTTCCACTCCCACCTCTGTCCTGGATCTTATAACAGCTCAGTCAGTCAAGTTTCCACTACTGAAACATAAGGAATTATGAAAGCAAAGAACCAGGTTAAAAGCAAAAGCACAAACTGTTTTAAAGTCTGGAAGACTCTGCTCTCCAGAACTGGCCAATCAAAGGCTTGACATTTTTCAGGTAGAAGCCTTCAGTAGACCTGGCTTTTCATGTTGCCTGACCCAGAATCCTCATTTAGTCACCATTAATCCTCTGGGGAAACTTCACTATCCTGTCATTGCAACCTGTTTCTAACTATTCTTTCTCCATCTCACTTCCTTCCTCAAACATCCAATGGTTTATTCAGACTTGTTCCTGCCTGAGGTCCTTGACATTTGCCATTCTCTCCGCAAGGAACTCTCTTTCCCCAATATCCATGTGCCTGGCTTGGCTCAATATTCCAACTCAAACATCACTTCCTCCAAGAGGCCTACTAGGATTACATCGTGCTCAACTCTTTGCAAACCTATGGACTGTAGCCCACCAGGTTCCTCTGTCCATGGGATACTCCAGGCAAGAATACTCCAGTGGGTTGCCAAGAAACAGGTTAGGATACAACAATCAGCTAAGAAAAAACTAACTAACCTATCCAAAATAAAGTAGATCAGGATTCGCTGGCCACCTGCCCCTCCCAAAAGCGTGGATCAGTCTTTCCAACATTTGTCTAATGCAGGGCAACTTTCCAGTGTACCTCATTAGAGGATTCTCTTGGTCATTAGCTATAAGGGCTATTCACAGTCCCCTCATTTCCATCTGTAACACAGTGGGCTGCTCCTCAAAAGACCTTTCATTACCTAGCATGTTATGCTGATGAAGATCAATTTAGTAATAAAAATGGTGCATTTATGGTTTAAAATATTTCCTCCCAGCTATGAGGAATTAACCCATTTTGCAGTGCCAACCCTGTACACAACTGGGACTCAAAAGTGAAACTACTTCCAAGGATAGTATGTTGATTCTTTTTAGAGGATGCTTTCTGCTCACAGTGCCTCCCATCTCCAGGAGGCGACTCTCAAGTTATAATCACAAGTATAAAATCCTTCTTACACTGACACCATCAATAAGTGCGAGTTTCAAAATTATGTTCTACAGCCCACATCTTCCCAAGTAGCCGCTGCTAGCTTTATTTCAGAGGTTTGGAGATTCCAAATGTAACAAAACACAAATAATATCAATACAATGTTAGTTCATAACCATATGTCTGTTTGGAAAACATTATACTGAATAACTGAATACAAAATAATAAATAGCTTAAGTAGCTTGGGCTATTAATTTAAAGACTTAAGAAGCACCTTTGTTATGAGCTAGATATGTCATGAACTAGGAATGCCAAATTTATGAGATTTTTTATCCCCATGAAAAGAATATACAGTGATCCCTCTAATATCTGCCGGGGAAACTGCTTCCAGGATTCCCTGTGGAAATCTAATTCCACAGATGTTCAGGTCTCTTGTATAAAATTGTGCACTATTTGCTTATAACCTGTGCATATCCTCCCACATATTTTAAATCATCTCTACATGAGGTATAATACTTAATACAAAGTAAATATCACATAAATAGTTGTAAAATATATTGTAAGTGCTATGTAAATAATTGCCAATATGCTGCAAATTAAAGTTTTACTTTTTGGAAATTTATGGAAAATTTTGTCAAATATTTTTAATCTGTGGTTGGTTCAATCCACGGATGCAAAACCCATGAATACAGAGAGCTAACTATGCCAGTTAGTTCAAAGCAGATATATAGAAAATGATGATAAATCCTGTGCTGACAATATACAAATCTGTCAAAGACACATTCCAGAGGAAAATCAAATATCCTAGAAAATAAGTCAGTGGAAAACAACCAAAAAAGCATGTCACCATTAGTCACTGTCTTTCTTATTTATATGTTAAAGTGGTTGCTGGGTCAGCACATGCTGAAAACTATAATGATGGAGGTAGGAAGTAGCCAGGAAAAATTAGAAATTAATCTAAGGAAAGAGTCAGTGATGGTTTGTAAAGAACTATGTACTTATAATATTTTGCTGTGAAAACAAGACATGACCTTCAACCTTCACCAAAATCTTACAATGGCTCCAGCTTTCCTTCCCAATATCCTCCTGATGCAAAGGCCTTGGTCTCATCAAAACTCTGCTCATCACCTATGCAACATCACTGATTGATTTCTACCTTCAGGTCTCTTCCGTACATGGGAACCTTTTGCCACCTAACATGCATTTCCCCTGCATCTGGTAGGAATAATGCAATTCTTTCAAAAGACAAAATCCTTTCTTCACTAGCTCTTGCTGAGTGAGAGTCAAAGCGCTCTGTGTGGGCACTTACCCAAGCTGGACCATTTGTTCCAGCAGAAAAAGGCTGAAAAAGGCCAGGGGGCAATCATTCTACAGGGGGGCACTGGACAGAGATGGTGCATCAGTTCCCTAACCCAGCAACCCTGGAGGTGTCCAGTTCCTAACCACTCTGATTCCATTTTTCAGGTGACCCTCAGATCCATAGGCTACTTACTCCATGTCTCTATTGTTGGTTTTTAATAAATGGATCTTCTGCTTAAAGTGTATTCAGGGCAGATAATCTGCTGCTTGCACCCAAAACACACAAAGCCCACATGCTTGACAAGATCATTCTGACAGCTTGGCACCAAAACCCAGTCACAGATAATTTTCAAGTCCCTCAATGTTACATCCCAACACCATGAACCTCCTTCTTCAAAGTTTTTATGACTCCTATCCTGTACTTTTTTATGTAATCTGCTTTCTCAAACAAATACAAAACCATAATTTTATAGGCCACTAACTTGTGATTTTCCTGCATTGAACTTGCTACCGAGAAGGTGATAAAGTTATTTTATCTACCCAACCCTAGGTGTTTACTCCCACCATACCTTATTTCACTTAATCTACACAGGATAGGTGGTGCAATCCCCTTAAACAGACAAGTATACTAAGGCTGAAAAGAGATTACCTTGCCCAAGAATATACATACACTGCTCGGGAAAAAACAAACCAGCATTTAAAAGCAAGTATACCCTCAAAAACCTCAATTCCCAACCACCAATGATAACATTTGACTGGGGTGGAGGAAATGGGTATGAAACTAATTGTACCTTGGCGATTTTTATTTTGTTAACAGGTTGCACATGACCAACCCATATCCTCCCTTGGGTCTCATTTAAAACCTCTGCCAATCTGAATGTCCACAAGCCCTGTCTTGAAAACTATTCAGAGTTAAATGAAACAATCCATTATTTCATCTAAACAGAAAAAATAAAGTGCGGTCCTCTTAAGAAAAAGCATCCTAAGCATCCTAAATCACACATGCCATGTCCACAGACTTTCAGTTCAGTTCAGTTCAGTTGCTCAGTTGTGTCCGACTCTTTGCGACCCCATGGACTGCAGCACGCCAGGCCTCCCTGTCCATCACCAACTCCCGGAGTTCACTCAAACTCATGTCCATCGAGTCAGTGATGCCATCCAGCCATCTCATCCTCTGTCGTCTCCTTCTCCTCCCGCCTTCAATCTTTCCCAGCATCAGGGTCTTTTCAAATGAGTCAGCTCTTCGCATCAGGTGGCCAAAGTTGGAGTTTCAGCTTCAGCATCAGTCCTTCCAACGAATATTCAGGACTGATCTCCTTTAGGATGGACGAGTTGGATCTCCTTGCAATCCAAGGGACTTTCAGGAGTTTTCTCCAACACCACAGTTCAAAAGCATCAGTTCTTCAACTCTCTTTACAGTCCAACTCTCACATCCATACATGACTACTGGAAAAACCATAGCTTTGACTAGATGGACCTTTGTTGGCAAAGTAATGTCCACAGACTTTAGAGCTGCTTTATAAGCAGCTCTGACAAAACCAAGTCAGGGGCAGGGTGACAGAACAGTCGACAGAGAATCTGGGAAGAATCCATCAGTGGATTAAAAATTAGCTACAAGTAGCAATTTACATATGGATCATTAGGATTTGGGCACAGTTAAAAACAGCTCACATCTGGTTTTATTTGGACTTCCTGTTTTGTCTAATAAACAAGTGCCAAAATGTAAGGAATTCTCATTTTGGGCTTTAAAAAAAAAAAATCAAGTTAACACGAAGGTATTTTTTTCAAGTCATACACAAAGCAGGTATAGTTTCGGGAATGCAGACATGCAGCTAGAAAGACTAAGTCACTGAATTAACTCACCATGAGACCGTGAGCAAGTGACTTGATCTTCTAGAACTAGCTTCCTTAATACAATGGGGAAATGTGTTTCCTATAGTAAGCTCACAGGATTATTATAAGAATCAAAGGAAGGTATTTTATTCAGGAAAGATTTACGACCAAGACAAGATATTAACAAACATGGCCAGGAGTAAAAGCAGGTCCACCTGAGTCGACATGTGGACAAGTTTGTCCAGTGTGTCCAACTGCAGGATTAGTTGCCAGTCACCAAAACAGAAAGAAATGCAGTTCCCATGACATCAAGCAATCCACCCACAGACATCATGAAGAATGACATAGGCTTTATTTATTAGCCTAATCATTTTAAAGACAACAAAGCTATGAAGTTCAATGCTTCATTAAAAATTATTCAGACTTGACAAACTTGCATTTCACAAAATAAATCCATTGAAATGGATTTGGGGTCATGCTCTCACCCTCCTCCTCCCCCTGCCCAAATAAAACCAAGAAACCAACAAAAACCATGGTTCATGTTTTTAGGTAACTTCTATTATGAGGCAATCTCAATGTATGTTCTGTAGAAAGCTGATAGGTATGTGCAGTTTTGGAGGACAAGGAGATGATGTACAGAAAGGATGAGTTCCAGAGGAGTTCTCTGGTAAACTAACTATATTCCTTAAATATGGTACTGCTCACATACTCTAATACAGTACGCACTTCAAGTTCCTGAGTAAATGCTGGAATAAAAAACATTTCCCAAACATTTGTATTGAGCATCCTACAGGGAAGTATTTCATGAGAGACACATTGAAAATATGGTAGAAAATATTTAAAGATGGAAATACATGAAACAGACCTCTTTTCAAAACATAGCAATGCACATAAATAGCAGCATGGGAGGGGAGTGCTACCACTGACTCAGTACCCCAAGTTCCCTTCATACTATTCAAGGAGTACTAAGGTTCCTTGAACATTATTAATAACTTAGAAAACATTCATATGGGGCCAAAATGCAAGTCATCTAAAACTGGAGAGTCAATTAGGAAAGATGGGAAGAAGGAAGGAATGCAGGAAGAAAGGGAAGGAAAGGGAAAAAAAAAATCAGAATCTTCTTTCTCTCCTAATGATGATGAACAAACTTGTTCTCACCTTTTTTTTCCGGTCAAGTGATTTAGACTTGCGAAAAAATTCACCGCAGGGTGTATTATTCTAATCAACCAAACATCAGTCTTCAGGGGATGCAACGTAGGACTCTACCACAGGTCAGCAGACAGAAGTTAGGCAGGAAATTCTACCTACCAAAGGCCTTCTGTGAAACATGTTAACGGTAAATTGGTAATGAAGTCGACCCATTGTTTTATAGAGAGTAATGTAAATAAATCTGAACCCACAAATGAACACATCCTAACCAGCATACTTCCTGATTTAATGGCTTCTGCAATTGCAAATGTGGATGCTATCAGGGCCCATGTAGATAACCTTAATGAGTGAAGCAGGCAGGGCCTAAGGAAATAGAGTTATGGGAACTAAGGAGGAACTTGAGAGCACACATAAGCCTCAAGGCTTTCATGCTCAATTCAATTAAAACACAGTGCTGGCTTCTTCTCCCTTCCTCCCCTCTCCAAAACAAAACATAACAGGTGCAGTCCACATTCAGCCTACAGGCTACTGGCTTGAGACCTCTGGAGACCCACCATTCTTAAGAGGATTTGACTCCTCTGCAAATGCCTGATGAGCACATTAAATTCACAAATTGCCAAGTTGAGAATAGAGTGTCAACCCAGATGTGTCAAATACATTTGCTTATGGTGGATGACTATTTGCAAGGTGTACATACAAACATAACACATTTTCAACACTGCACAACTGAGCTGAATGCCTTACAATCACCTCTTGAGCGACCTCAGGCAATATATGTCACCTCTCTGAGCCTGAGTCTGCTCATTTATAAAATAAAGATGATAATATCAAGCCATCTGTATTATAGTATAGGTTACACAAGAATACATTTGTAACATCTGTAACACTTTTAACAGATAGCAGGCATTTGTTAAGAATATTAATAAAAAGAAATTTCAATTAAATAGAGCTGAGTCAATACCTGCTACGATATTAGAACCCAATGGGAGGAAGAAACTGGCAGGGCCTGAGCCAATGAAAAGCCAGGGTCTCTGTTTACTATAGCCCTCCCCCATTTCCTTTTCCTCTCTGCTAAAGTGGTTTCCTTCCCTTGCCAAAGAAGGTACTTGCAGGTGACTTGCTAAGATTGCAAACTCTCAAACTTTGATTCTCTGCTGATCCCAAATATTTTTGCTGGAGAAGTTTCTGGCAATCTATTTACTGCAGACCTACACACACAATTAAACAACAGTTAATAATTTTTATTATGAAGTATGTATCAGTTACTACTACATGTGATATACAGAATGATTCATTGGAGGATAGAGTAAGTTTCATAGGTAAACAACGTTGATCAATCCCTTGGGAGAAACTACTAATCTTGTGACCAACATCAGTCACTTTCCAGAAGTCAGGAGAGATCCCAGTGCCACCTCATGGAAATGCTCAGAACCCAGAGAACATTAAAAACTACTAGTGCCATTCAAATTTAAACAGTAGTTTGTACACATTTAGCATTAATTCTATTAAATATTTTTAAACACAAATCAGAAGTGCAAATCCAAATACACATAGGATGCTAATACACAGCTCCCTGTCAAACACTTTGCAATGTACACAGTCTTCTTCCCTCTATAATTCACACGGATTAATGTTACTATTCTCACCTCATCTTCCAGCAGATGATCAGTATAACTCCCCTTTTTAAGACACTGAACATTTTCCCCTACAAAAAATTTAAATTCCAACTTGTTGAGCTTCTTTCTTTTTGAATCCCTGAAGAAAATGGACTGGGAAGAGGAAAAATGATGAAGTAATAACACCCAGGTGCTTCCTACCTAATTAAAAGAAGTTTACAGCTGCACTGTAGTGAATCATCCCTGTGGATTATCCACATGTATCCTTCAAGTGGCACGTAGCTCCATCAAGAGCCATATTCCATATGCTTTCCTGAAAACTGCCATCTCTTAGTTTTGGTAAAATGATGACTATCAGGTAACTAATGGTATTTTCTGCTTCCTGGCTTTCCTCCCTATGGACATCTCAGTTCATTTATATTTCCTTAATTCTAAAAATAATTAAGTAACCATGAAGCAAGAGGCTCAGAGCTAAGTAAATCAAGCTTTAATTTATTTTAAATCAAAGTATACTGTCAATGTTAAAAAAAAAAAAGCTAGATGTAAAATGAGTATAAATTTACCATTTGTGTTTCACAACACACACCTATGCACACCTTGTCATTAACCCAAGAGAGCCCACCAAGGGAGCTGAGGGGAACCAAGTTGATTACGGATTTCATCGTACACCCTCTTACCTTCTGAAATTATACACCTGATGAATATATTAATGGCCCCCAAAATGTACCTTTACTTTTAAAAATTTCATCTGGACTGCCAGGTGTTTCTTACATACCAAAGAACTACTAAAAAAGAAGTTTACACTAATCTGTTTTTAACTAAATTTTACCCATGGATATTTCTCTTTTTTACACATAAATAAAGCATCTAGAAAGGCATACATCAGACCACTAACTCTAAGCAGAAGGGACTAGAAGGTTTGCTTTTTTGTCTAGCCTTCTGTAACAGTATCACCTTTAAATTTTTAAAATAATAATAATAATAAAGTAAAAGCTAATCAAACCAGTCAATCCTAAAGGAAATCAGTCCTGAATATTCATTGGAAGGACTGATGCTGAAGCTGAAACTCCAATACTTTGGCCACTTGATGCGAAGAACTGACCCACTGGAAAAGACCATGATGCTGGGAAAGATATAGGCAGGAGGAGAAGCAGACGACAGAGGATGAGACGGTTCGTTGGCATCACTGATTTGATGGACGTGAGTTTGAGCAAGCTCCAGGAGTTGGTAATGGACAGGGAAGCCTGGTATGCTGCAATCCGTGTCGTCGCAAAGAGTCGGATATGACTGAGCGACTGAACTGAACTGAATTCACAGGGTAAAAAAAGAGATACCACTTCCACATCTACTAGAATGGCCAGCCACAATTCAGAACTGACAAGACCAAATGCTGACAAGGATGTAGAAGCAGCAGGAACCCTCATTCATTCTGGTGGGAACAAAGAACGGTACAGCCACGTTGGAAGCCGTTTTGGTGGTTTCTTACAAAACTAAACACTGCTACTACACGGTCCTACTTCTTGGTATTCACCCACAGGAGGTAAAAAACTTACATCCACAGAAAAACCTATGCACAGATGTTTAGAGCAGCTTTATTCACAATTGTAAAAATCTGGAAGTAACCAAGATGTCCTTCAGTAAGAGAATAGATAAATAACCTGTGGTACATCTAGACCATGTAATATTATTCAGCACTAAAAAGAAATGAGCAATGAAGCCATGAAGGGCATGGAGGAATGTTATATGCATATGACTAAATGAAAAACCAATCTTAAAAAGCTATACTATACAACTCCAACTATAGAACATTCTGGAAAATGCAAAGCTACTGAAAGAGTATAAAGATCAGTGGTTGCCAGAGCAGCAGGAAGGATGACTAGAGGAACACAGATAATTTTTAGGGCAGAGAAAATATTCTGTATGATACAATAACTAAGAAGATAAGTCTTTAAACATGTGTCCATACCCACAGACTACAAGATGATGCTGTGAAAGTGCTGCACTCAATATGCCAGCAAATTTGGACAACTCAGCAATGGCCACAGGACTGGAAAAGGTCAGTTTTCATTCCAATCCCAAACAAAGGCAATGCCAAAGAATGCGCAAACTACCACACAATTGCACTCATCTCACATGCTAGTAAAGTAATGCTCAAAATTCTCCAAGCCAGGCTTCAGCAATACGTGAACCACAAACTTCCAGATGTTCAAGCTGGTTTTAGAAAAGGCAGAGGAACCAGAGATCAAATTGCCAACATCTGCTGGATCATCGAAAAAGTAAGAGTGTTCCAGAAAAACATCTATTTCTGCTTTATTGACTATGCCAAAGCCTTTGACTGTGTGCATCACAATAAACTGTGGAAAATTCTGAAAGAAATGAGAATACCAGACCACCTGACCTGCCTCTTGAGAAACCTATATGCAGGTCAGGAAGCAACAGTTAGAACTGGACATGGAACAACAGACTGGTTCCAAATAGGAAAATGAGTACATCAAGGCTGTATACTGTCACCCTGCTTATTTAACTTATATGCAGAGTACATCATGAGAAACGCTGGGCTGGAAGAAGCATAAGCNAACCTCAGATATGCAGATAACATCACCCTTATGGCAGAAAGTGAAGAACTAAAGAGCCTCTTGATGAAAGTGAAAGAGGAGAGTGAATAAGTTGGCTAAAGCTCAACATTCAGAAAACGAAGATCATGGCATCTGGTCCCATCACTTCATGG
>SJYQ01001760.1:15327-32187 GCA_006410935.1 Redunca redunca
CATTAATTACATATTGCTTATTTGAAAATTTAGCATAGAGAGCCTGTTTGCATTTTAGATTATAACATTAGTTATTAGCATAACTGTTTCATATAAGCAAATTATTAACTCAGTTTTTAAAATACTGTATCTTTTTTCCTTAATAAGTCATTGGTTCTGGAGTATGGGTTTTAGAGCATAGATCACAAATGTAAAACTGCTGTAATTTGGTCTAAGGAAATGATTATTCCTTATCAAATGTTCAGACTGAGAGAAGCCCCCTACCATCTCTGTGTGCTAACTTTCAATCTAGAAAATAGGGGAGGCAAGAATATGGTCCTAATAGGGCTGCAGAAGTGTTATAATGTTGCCAACACTTAGTATAAGCAGAGAAAACTAAGTATTGTTCAAATTGTGAAGAGTGTGTGGATAT
Source organism: Redunca redunca (assembly GCA_006410935.1). Taxonomy (NCBI): domain Eukaryota; kingdom Metazoa; phylum Chordata; class Mammalia; order Artiodactyla; family Bovidae; genus Redunca; species Redunca redunca. Next base: position 15,740 of record SJYQ01001760.1, read on the forward strand.
ACCCTTAAAATGTGCAAATATTGTGTTTATTATTTTTCTTTATCTTTTCACACTGAACAAGGGAGATTCAGTTCAGTTCAGTTCAGTTGCTCAGTCATGTCCGACTCTTTGCGACCCCTGAATCGCAGCACCCAAGCCTCCCTGTCCATCACCAACTGCTGGAGTTCACCCAAACTCATGTTCATTTAATTGGTGATGTTCAAAGGCATCAATTATTCGGCCCTCAGCTATCTTCACAGTTAAACTCTCAAATCCATACTTGACCACTGGAAAAACCACAGCCTTGACTAGACGGACCTTTGTTGGCAAAGTAATGTCTCTGCTTTTCAATATGCTATCTAGGTTGGTCATAACTTTCCTTCCAAAGAGTAAGCATCTTTTAATATCATGGCTGCAATAACCATCTGCAGTGATTTTGGAGCCCCCCAAAATAAAGTCTGACCCTGTTTCTACTGTTTCCCCATCTATTTCCCATGAGGTGACGGGATCAGATTCCATGATCTTCGTTTTCTGAATGTTGAGCTTTAGACCACCTTTTTCACTCTCCTCTTTCACTTTCATCAAGAAGCTTTTTAATTCCTCTTCACTTTCTGCCATAAGGGTGGTGTCATCTGCATATCTGAGGTTACTTATATTTCTCCCAGAAATCTCGATTCCAGCTTGTGCTTCTTCCAGCCCGGCATTTCTCATGATGTACACTCCATATAAGTTAAATAAGCAGGGTGACAATATACAGTCTTGACGTACTCCTTTTCCTACTTGGAACCAGTCTGTTGTTCCATGTCCAGTTCTAACTGTTGCTTCCTGACCTGCATATAGGTTTCTCAAGAGGCAGGTCAGGTGCTTATGGCCAATGAAAGACTAAAATTTCATCAGTTTTTATTTTACCTTACTCACATGTAAGAAACTCATTCATGTAATTTCTACTTTCCTGTAAGAACTTAACCATTCAGGAATTTTAGCTTTAAACTACATGTGAAGAAAATTGTTTCCAATATTTTTAAATTACAAGTTATTTATTCAATCATTATAAAACCTAAAAGTTTAGGTAAATCTGGATCAGATAATGGGATTAAAGAAGAATCGTAGTGTGAAATTATCCCAGATACAAAACTAATAATTATCCAAATATTTTAATTATAATTATAATTAATGCCTCAAATTGGAATGCCTATTTTTCATTAATATTTTATTCTTTATTTATAAACTAGACACTATTCTGAAAATAATATTATTCCAGATTAAACTAGGGATAAAGTTTGTAAAAAGCAGGATATGCAAGAAAAAAAAAAAATATTGCACTAGTTTATGTCCACAACATCATGTGGGTCAGACATAAAAACCCACAGCCTCGGCTGTTTCTATTACATGCAGGAAGTTGTGGCCACATGAGTAATTATGTAGTACTGACACAGAAATACTCCCTAACATCAATGAATGAGACTCTGCAACACTTACCTCAGAGTTGTCTTTACGTGAGAGAGCAATTTTCTTCATCAAAACTTGGTTCCCTTCAGTTCAGTTCAATCGCTCAGTCGTGTCCGACTCTTTGCGACCCCATGAACTGCATCACTCCAGGCCTGTCCATCACCAACTCCCGCAGTTCACTCAGACTCGCGTCCATCAAGTCAGTGATGCCATCCAGCCATCTCATCCTCGGTGGTCCCCTTCTCCTCCTGCCCCCAATCCCTCCCAGCATCAAAGTCTTTTCCAGTGAGTCAACTCTTCGCATGAGGTGGCCAAAGTACTGGAGTTTCAGCTTTAGCATCATTCCTTCCAATGAAATCCCAGGGCTGATCTCCTTCAGAATGGACTGGTTGGATCTCCAGATTGACCAGATATTCAAAATGCATATATAGTCCCTTTCTTTTTAATAAACGTCATAGACTCTACTAGCAATAGTGGGTCCCACATCAACCCTTCTTCTGAGAATAATAAAATTTGTCAAATTTTATATAGATGTATGTATGCTGTCTCTCAATCATGTCCAACTCTTTGTGAACCTGTGGACTGTAGCCCATCAGGCTCTTCTGTCCATGGAATTCTCCAGGCAAAAATTCTGGAATGGGTTGCTATTCCTTTCTCCAGGGCATCTTCCCGACCGAGGGATCAAATGTGGGTCTCATGCACTGCTGGCAGATTCTCTACCATCTGAGCTACCAGGGATAAAGCTATGGCAGAAACCATCACAATATTATAAAGAAATTATTCTCTACTTAAAAAAAAATAAAAGAAGAACAATTAAAAAAAAAAAAAANTGATGTCCTCTGCCAGCATTCAGAAGTTGTTTTGTGGATTTTGCTCGGCGTTGAACTGTTTTTTTTGAGGAATTTGTGAGGGAGAAAGTAATCTCCTGGTCCTATTCCTCCGCCATCTTCTCCCCCTCCCTCTATCTTGTTTATTCTTATTTATACTCCTCTCAAACCCAGAGGACAACCTCTCTCAGTGTTTATATGTCTAAACAACAATGGATTATAAAAGAAAGGAAGAATTTCGGAATGAAGAGATTTTGGAAGATAAAGAGTTTATGCTACAACCCCAAGATAAACTGTCACTTCAAATATTTTTCTACTCTTTATTTGTCAAAAAAAATTCTTTTTTACTATTTATTTTCAAGAATGTAAACTTGATCAGCTTTCTTAGCTGTAAATTTGAACACTCAACCAGAGAGGAGAATGAAACCAGCTGGGGAATTGCCCATATTCTCTGTTTTCTTGTTAGTATTACATTTCATACTGAGCATTTACCAATACAAGAGATCCAGTTTTGATCCCTGGGTTGGGAAGATCCCCTGGAAAAGAGTATGGTTACCCACTCCAGGATTCTTGCCTGGAGAATTCCATGAACAGAGCCTGGAGGACTAGTGTTCATGGGGTCACGCAGAGTTGGACATGACAGAGAGACTCGCACTTTTTCTGTCTTATGATGGGTATTGTGTTTGTGGATTATGAAGACTCTTTAAAACTGCCACATTTTATTTCCGTACCTCTAGATATTCATCAAAGTAAATATGTAATCTCTAAATATACAAGGTGCAGGGAAATAAATCATTTAGCTTAAAAAAAATGCTATGGACCTCCCTCATGCTCTAGTGGTTAGGACTGTGTTTCAAATACAAGGGCATATGTTTGATCCTTATTTGGAGAACTAGGATTTCACATGCCAAGTGGTATGACCCAAAAAATTTTTTTAAGATAACATCCTTGCAATAATATTCTATCTTCTCTGTACTCTGACCCTTTTTTAGTTCTTAATATGGCTGAGGATTTCAAGAGTTCTAAAATTTCCTGTGAAAACTGAGCTGTTTACACTTCTTTTTAATTCACTTTGGAACTTAATTATTCCACTTTGGGGCTTTTCAATTTTGATATCCTTTTTCCATTGGCTCTTTCTGCATATTTTTGAATGGCTGAAAGAATAATTACTTTAATTTGGATAAAGGACTTCTTAACACTTGCTTTCTATATCAAATATAGATAATTTAGTCATATATATAAATTCTGACACCGTGCAATATGATCAATATAATTAAGCTTAAGTATGGCAAAATGCTTATTTTAAAGATTCAAATGAGAGTTATGGTCTTTAATTTTACTTACATGTAAATTAAATATGGTCCTTATTTCAACATGAGTCAAGAAATAGTGAAAATGCCTGGAAAGAAAAATAGCATTCTAGGTCCTGTCAGAGATAATGGAAGCTGTATCAGAGAAACTGTCCTTGAGAGACAAAAAGAAAGGGATTTGGTGAAGGTGCCAACTCCAGACCTGTGTCCCAAATTGTGATGCTTGTGTAGAGTAAGGCTATTTTGAGTTTTCTCTATTATTATAGTCAAGTAATGGTGACATAGTCTCTCCAGTAAAAAGCAGTTTTGAGTACAGTAAACCTATTTTACACATCAGCGCATTAAAGTGCATACCTCTATAAAATATGATTGTCATGGTTGCCATCGTATCAGTGGGAAAGAGTGGAGAAAACCATAAAGGAGAGTTTACTGAGCATATCACAAGGGGTGGGGGAAGCGGAAAACCTTTCCTACCACTGAAAGTATATCCTATAGTTACTTGTGATCACTTCATGGGACTTAACTTATATAATTCTGTTTAACCAGCTAATTTGAAGCAAACAGATGACCCTCCCAAGAAGTCCTTACCATTCTGTGGCATATATCCTGGTATCGACAACTATTAGAGAGCTTTATCACCTGGGGACTCCTGAGCGACTGATGAAACAATGATTTATACATTTACTAACTCTCTTAAAAGGTAGAAATAGAATGTCCCTACAGTATATACTCACTGAAGTTTGCAATTTTAAAATCTAATTCCCTTTTCTTCTGAATCTCTTATCCCCAGCCCAACATTTATTTGAAGGAATGAGAGGTATATGAAACATTTGACATTAAAAAGATTCCCTTGTAATTTTCAGGTCATATGCATTGTCTTCTCTGTGCATTATGAATTTATTTCAAGTGGGTAAGGATACTTTGCATAATGAGGCAAAGCTTTTAAACGAGATAGTCTTGTGTATAAGGCATTGTTCTTTTTTTTGAAAGCTTAGCTCTATCTTAGTTACACAAAATGCAAGATTTAGAAGCATGTAAACCAATAATAGTTATTCAATCCAAGCTGTAAGGGTAACTTACTATGGGCACTGGAGGTTGAGATGGGATATTGTATTTGCATATATACAGTATATGGAAAACTATTCTACCATTTTATGGAGCAGCAATCATATTTAGTTTAATGTCTTTTAAGTCCCATAAAAATGATATTAGGAAATTTTGCTATTTGGATGGTGAGCAATCAAAGCTGTGGTGTTAACTCATCATAACACTACTAGTTTGATTCTTCAGGCTTCATTAAATTGAGGATATAAATATGCCAGATCAACCAAATGAAATTAGAATGCTCCTATTTCGGGGTTTAGAGTAGGCTGAATCAGCTTGGTACCTGTTTTATATTTGCAGTTAGGTACTACACTTGCCTACCTGTGATTGCATGGCTATTTCAAAAAGAATCAAGATGAATGTTTATCAATAATTCTCAACTTTATGCCGTGACTCTCTTGAGTATCCTGTAAAATAGAAATCCCAAAATGATTTCTTTCACGGATTTTCTCATCTTTTGTTGTTGTTGTTGTTTTCTTGTGCACCTAACACAAGCCCAAAATGTGTTTTGTAGCTATTCCAAGCATTTTCAAGCTAAACTGTGACTGCATTATGGGGAACTCAGAAATTTTCTAAGAAAAACAATAGGTCAAATCACCCATTTCTTACCGTGTATATTTTGTCAATGGAATATTTGGAGTTTGGAAGTTCTGTCTCTGTCATTTCTCTTGGAAGTTGCTAACTGGTCCTCAAAATAAGGAAGAGAAAGCAATAATGAAGTTAAAAATACTCAAAAGTAAATTTTCTTTTATAGTTTTAATGAGTTTAAAAATAGTTCTCAAATTTATAAAAATGGGAAATATTTCCACGTATTCTGAGGTTAATATATAATTTTGGGCTTCCCTGGTGGCTCAGATGGTAAAGCATCTGCCTGCAATGCGGGAGACACGAGTTCGATTCCTGGGTCGGAAAGAACCCCTGGAGACGGAAATGGCAATCCACTCCAGCACTCTTGAAAATCCCATGGACGGAAGAGCCTGATAGGCTATAGTCCATGGGGTCGCAAAGAGTTGGACACGACTGAGCGACTTCACTCAATATATAATTTTAGTTTATTTTATGTGAGTGAGTGAAGTCGTTCAGTCGTGTCCGACTCTTTGCGACCCCGTGGACTACCAGGCTCCTCCGCCCATGGGATTCTCCAGGGAAGAATACTGGAGTGGGTTATCATTTCCTTCTCCAGGGGATCTTCCCGACCTAGGGACCGAACCCGGGTCTCCTGCATTGGAGGCAGACTCTTTAACCTCTGAGCCACTAAGAAACTGATTTATTTAGAGAGAAACATACTATATAATGTGGACCATTGCTGAAGCGGCATGCCTTAATTTTCTATATTTACCTTTAACAGGGGAAAACAAAAGTCATTTTGAAATTATGTTTCCTCCTCATTTTTAAAAACATTTTTTGAGATTTTTGTCTTATTTAGTCCTAAGAAAAGTCTCTTAGAGGCAACAACAAGACTTATACATGACGCCTAAATATTTAAAACTAAGGACATTAGGACTCTACTTGCTTGTCGTAGGCATCTGTGAAATAAAGTGAAGGATATAATTGAACATGAAATGTAAATCCTTATTCATTGCTAAGAACGTTGAGTGAAATTCATGCAACTCTTGAATCCAAAATGGAAATATACACAACATAAAGAATAAATAAATAAGTAAAGGTTACTGATGTCATAGTTATTAATGCCTACATTGTTTCATAGTATACACACATTGTTTGATAGTAACAATGTTTTTATTGTTACATTTTGTTACATTATTGTTATAATAAATGTTGCAGTAACATTTATTGCTGTTTTTATTGTAAATAAACACTTGCTCAATTTTATATTAAAAAATTAGGCAACCTAGAAAACTAATGGTTATTTGTTAGCCTAGAAACCTGATATTTGTTATTCATTGAAAAACTGGATTATGAATTCTAAATAATGTACTTATAAATGCNTAGCTGTCAAATTGCTGCTTCACTTTTTAAACTAAAATTTATTTCAGTATAAAAGATTCAAAGTTACATGCAATTACTGAGAATTAAAGATGAACAAACTACAGTAAATCAAGTTGGACTTTTTATCAGATTATTTCTGTTATAGTTAAGTAGAAGACATTCTAAAGAATATTACCACCTCTTTCTTCAGTGTATAGGGAGTTCAAAACCACATATGGTAGGAAATACATTTTACTCTTATTTGCTTACTAGGATCATTTTTAGATGCTTTTCACAGCTCAGATCCATTATGTCCTGGAATGTCAATTGAAAGTTGTTTGCTTGGTTTCCAGTAGAGCGCTAGTTATTGTGTATCCGTCTGCACTATTCTCATTGTGAGTGACAATCATAGGCTATTCGGCTGAATACCACCCCTGTCATTGTTGGTATTTGCTACTTGACTATTTTGTCTTTTTTTACTCTTTACAAGCTGATAGAAAAATCAAGTAATTCCTTTGAAGAAATACAAAGTTACTCAGCTTTCAAAACTGCCTGCTGTCATTTTTCTATAGTTAAGATCTTTACCTGAAGAACTGACTGTCTCACCCTGACATCAGACTGTAGTAATTAATCATTAAATAGTGATTGAGGCAGTGGACCTCAGAAAATATCTCCATATACTACCATATGCTGGAGCCAGCTGCATGCCAGTACTTAGAAGAAGCCTCACAGAGGAGACAGCGTCTGGCAGTTTCCTGCTGTGAAGTCCAAGTACAGTGTGCTTCTAACTGAGGGCCAAAAGCAGAATGCTTGCTTGTGTCGACCTTCACTACCTGACACCATTTAAAAGATAAAATGTCAGTGTTAATGCACTGGAAGTTTAAACATTTAATCACATTCTAATGAGTACACCAGCATTTTTCACACTTTACTATTTTTTTTTCATTTTGTTTCCATAACAACATTAACACATCACTTTAGCAACACATACCTATTCTTTAAAAACATAGAAAGAAAATTTAAAACTGATCCTTCACTAATAAACCAAATAAAGCAAATCTAAGATATTTAATTTGTTTTAAATTAATGAATAACTGGTGGGTGACAAAGATGTTGGCTTCAAATACTTAAAGGGCTAGTTGTATAGAAAGCAAAAAATCTGTTATCCATTTCTGCACAAGCAGTTGATAGAACTTGTGAGTGCAAGTTATTAAAAAATATATTTGAACTCAATCTAATTATTTATTGACAATTAGGACTGTCTAATAATGTCACTGCCTCTGTCAAGAAATAATGAGTTTCTTATCACATTTGGGGACTGAACATTTGATAAAAATGTAGTGAGAGTGTTATAAGAATCCCTTGAGAATGTGATTTAACAGATCATATGATCATATAAAACTTAAGTTTATAAGCAATGTTGACCAGATACTATATACTTATCATTACTTTAGATATTTTACAGACTTGTTCAATTTTAAAATACATCCAAAATTTAAAATATCAACCTTCTTTCTTACTGCGTATAGAGGAATACTCATTTGCAATAGGAATTTTATTTTAGTTATTTGTTTTATTTTTTTCTGAAATGAAAATGAAAATTTTTCCCTGCTTGCATTAGATACATTTTATATACTGCTTCTATTCTTACAAGTATGTGTGCCCTCTCAGCCATTACGTACGACCCTTTGTGACCCCATGAACTGTAGCCCATCAGGCTCCTCTATCCACAGGATTCTCCAAGCAAGAATATGGTAGCAGGTTGCCATTTCCTCCTCCAGGGGATCTTCCCAACGCAGAGTTTGAACCCTTGTCTTCTCCGTCTCTTGCATTGGTAGGCAGATTCTCTACCACTGAGCCGCCTGAGAATCATTCTTACCACATGCAAATAGCATTCACAGATTTTCTTTTGAGCACAGTCCATCAAAGTTGATTGCCAAATTTACACCTGGAGAGAGTTTCTAGATAGGTTTTTGCTATAACTTTGGATAATATTTTTAAAAACTAGAGCTAGAAATCTTAAGCTGGGAAAAGATAATCAAAAACTGCATGATTCAGGGGGCTTCCCTGCTGGCTCAGTGGTAAAGAATCCATCTACCAATGCAGGAGACACGGGTTCGATCCCTGATCCGGGAAGATCCCACAAGTCACGGAGCAACTAAGTCTGTGTGCCCCCACTGCTGTGCCTGTGCTGCAGAGGCTGAGAACCACAACTGCTGGGCCACGTGCTGCAGCCACTGAAGCCCGTGCACTCTAGAGCCTCTGCTCCACAGGAGAAGCCACTGCAATGAGAAGCCTGTGTACCGCCGCTAGAGAGAAGTCCCTGTTCACCACCAGCAGAGAAAAGCCTGCACAGTGACGAACACTCAGCACAGCCCAAAATAAATATATATTTTTAAATTGCATGATTCAAACCCTCTGACTTTGGGTATTTTTATCTTATTCCCATTACATAAATGAAACAACTCATAGAACGGTTAAATAATGGTTCCCAGGAGAGTGGATAGAATGTCTGAATATAGAGTTGAAATATTTGGTGGTAAGAAATTTCCCAGACTTCAGCTGATGAATTTTTCTTGCCAACTCTTTTAGATACTGTAATCTAGAGGTCAAGCTTTGCTTCTTTCAGATATAAGGAGATATACAAAGATCTGGGATAAAGAGTGTATATATATATATATATATTTTAAAAGGAGTTTAATATGTTAAATCATAAAATATTCATTTGATTTCTTTTTCTTTCNGAAATTGCTGCTGTTTCTTCTTTGTTTACTTGATACTGATACCAGAAATGTTTATATAATGAAAAACAAATACATCAGTTTCCCTCATGGATGACATTGCTCTGCATTTAGTGGTACTTTTAATTAATGTGTCTATACTCTCATTTCAGGGTATAATTCCTTCAAGTAAGAAATGCAGTATTTAGCTGAGATATTTGAAGTTACTTTTGACTTGCTAAAATTTGGTAATCTTCCTTTCTAAGGTGTCAATACAAGTTTTTGTCAGTTAAAGGTTCTAGTCATGATGACCATTAATATATATTTTCCTTTTCTTAAGAATTTAAATATGTTAATTCCTTATGCAGAAGTTTAGATCTTTACTCCATTCGAGATAATAATTCTCTTCCTCTTACCTCCACTTTTTAAAATAACATTTCTTATCTGAGGACTAGGGCTTCCCTGGTAGCTCAGCGGGTAAAGAATCTGCCTGCGATGCAGGAGACCCTGGTTCCATCCCTGGGTCAGGAAGATCCCCTGGAGAGGGGATAAAGCTACTCACACCAGTTTTCTCGGGCTTCCCTGATGCCTCAGATGGTAAAGAATCCACCTGCAATGAGGGAGACATGGTTCAATCCCCGGGTTGGGAAGATATCCTGGGGAAGGGTATTCTTACCTGGAGAATTCCAGGGACAGAGGAGCCTGGCAGCCTACAGTCCATGGGGTCCCAAAGAGTTGGACATGACTGAGTGACTTTCACTTTCACCTGTGGACTAAAGTTAGTTTGCTAATTACTGATGTCTGGCTTTACTATTGGGTCGGCCAAAATGTTCATTTCGTTTTTCCATAACATCTTACGTCAAAACCCAGACAAATTTTTTGGCCAGCCAATGTATATCTTCTATGCCTTTCTTGTTGGGCAGTTATCTCTAGTTTCCTTCTATTTTTCCTTCAAAATTCAATTGTTTTTTTGATCCAACATCAAAAAACAAAAATAATTAAGGGATATTTCTAAAGGCTTAGATTTCCTNNGCTTAGATTTCCTGGTGCATAATTAATTGCCTTTATATTTTTCACAAATTTAATTGTTTGATATTTCACTTTTATGCATCAGATTTTAGGTGACTCTTTTGGGTCATATAACCTTGAAATATGAATATTTTGACAGAGCTTATTGAAAAAATATCTTCTAAACTAATGGTAAGGACTAATCTATATTTTTTTTTCCAGAGGAATTAATCCTTCTGTCAAGAATACATATAGTAAAGTTACTTGATTTAAGAAGGAAACATCTGTTTATTTTTGCTATTCTAAACAAAATTTCCTTGAAGTTAGCATTGTCAGTAGCAGCAGGTCTCCTTTTAAAATTGCTTTTGTTGTTTATTTATGACATTTAGTTGCAATTATACATGGATACATAGCTAAAAGGACAAAAACAAAAATCAAAATTGTAGAGGATCTCTTTTAGAAAATGCAGTTTGAACAAAATTGGGCAAATTTGGAAAATCATATATTAATGCTTTGAATGAGGTATCATAGGAGGGAAAAAGAAAATGATATCTCATTCCTATATTGGCTCTTTTGGCAAACTCTTAAAATAATTATGGGAAATGTATCTCTTACAAACATTGACTAAGACATGTCCTAAAGTGGGCTTATGCCACTAATGGACACAGAGAAATCCAAGCTCTTTCTGTCTCATAAACCCAAATAAATATCAGAAAAAAAATTAAATTCCAACAGAATAAAATGAATCTACTGTACATCTATCTAACTTAATTTTATGTGAAGATCTCTTTTTATTTTTTGGAAAACATAATATGTTTTTCTCAGTATAAAAGTGAAGTGATCAAAATCACTTTTAATTAAGCTCTTTCTCAGTTCACTAAGGAATACTGAGAGAATGCCAAACGATATTAATGTACTCCATTATGACTTTGACTGTATTTTACAACTTGAAAAATTTTCATTTTTATGGTGCCATCAGCCTGCTACTTAATAGAAAATGTTTTATTGACATTTATGTTCTTTACCTAATGGTGTGTATTTAAATGATGGCTGCCATCTTCATTAGAAGTGACTGTTGAAAGAGTAGTAAGAGAACAGAGAAAACTGGTTTCATTCTAATTGTGCAAACTGAGAATATAACCCTTGGCTGAACAGTTTACCAATTTGGCTACAGAGTTTAATTAAAAATACCATCATGCTCCAACACTGTATGATTGTTTTAATTGTGAATTATTATTTTAAAAAATGTCCATATTGTCTATTTGTTCTTAAAAATAAACATACTAATTAATTATTTAAAGAAAAAAAAAGTTCCTGGGACAATGCAACATCCGTGAGAAACAAGGAAATGTTTACTTTGGAGCCCCCCACCAGGTCTTACAGCAATTCAACAATTGAGTTCAACAACAATTCAAGCTCAATGTCTCCCTCCTCCCCTGCCTCACTCACTTCTTCCTCCTGGGACCCTAAAATCCTACTTTCCCTGATTTCCCTGTGATCTGAAGCTGGCATCCCTATTCACATGGTCATCTGGCCCCAAACCATAGTCTGACTGGGGACCCCGTCATTGCTGCCCATCTCCAAACAGGTCCAACCTGTGCCTTCTGCCCTAGTAATGCTGCCTTGCTCTGTTTTCTTTCCATCTACTTTCTTCTTTCTCACTGCTTCTGCTCCAGGGTCAGGCTGGTTCTCTCTGGGGCCATTACAGCGGTTTCTAATAGCCTCTGGGCCCCTGAGTCTCACCTCCTCTGACCTGCTTCCGGATTAATTTTGCCCGCCCCAAATTCTTTCATGTTCACTCAATGTTTATTAAATAAAGACCAAGTGTGCCGGTCTGTCACTGGAGGTGCACCACCCAAAGGCACCAAGTTACCTTTTACATTTAATATTATGATCTTCCCTTGACTATCCTAAAAGGGACTCTTNTTTAATATCACAACGCTAAACATATCACATTTTTATTATTTAAATCAAAAAATCTTTAATGTTGCTTAACTCTGAAGAGATAATTTTTATTGTCATTCTAAGTGCTCATGTTATAAAATGATTTTAAGTATATTTAGAAGGAGACTCCTAGACTTCAATGAAGTCTAGCAACGTGTGTCATTCTATTAATACTCTGGTAAAACATGTCCGAGGAGGGCATGGCAACCCATTCCAAGTATTCTTGCCTGGAGAATCCCATGGACAGAGGACTCTGGTGGGCTACAATCCATAGGGTCGCACAGAGTTGGAGGAGCCTGGAAGGTTACAGTCCATGGGGTCAGAAAAAGTCAGACACAACTGAAATGATTTAGCCTTGAAGAACAAGTCCACATTAAGCATCAGTTCAGTTCAGTTGCTCAGTCACATCTGACCCGTTGTGACCCCATGAATCGCAGCATGCCAGGCCTCCCTGTCTATCACCGACTCCCGGAGTTTACTCATTGAGTCAGTGATGCCATCCAGCCATCTCATCCTCTGTCGTCCCCTTCTCCTCCTGCCCCAATCCCTCCCAGCATCAGGGTCTTTTCCAATGAGTCAACTCTTCGCATGAGGTGGCCAAAGTATTGGAGTTTCAGCCTCAGCATCAGTCCTTCCAATGAGCACCCAGGACTGGTCTGCTTTAGGATGGACTGGTTGGATCTCCTTGCAGTTCAAGGGACTGGCAAGAGTCTTCTCCAGCACCACAGTTCAAAAGCATCAGTTCTTTGGTACTCAGATTTCTTCACATAAGACTTACATAATCAGTGCTCTAGCATGGACAAACTTGTTTCAGTCAAATTTACATAAATATAACATTGATTTGCAGATTTACTAATTATAGTTTCTCATTTTGAACATGTCTGAGGCCATTTTTACAAATTAAATTTGTTCCATTTGATACCATAATTTGATTATTTCATGATCAATATAAATAGGAATGAAGCAATAAAGTAATGGTTTTTGTGAAGGAGCAATCTGTCTAATGTCTGTAAAGAAGAAAAAACCATGAGGGCAATGAGTTAAAAGCAATATGACTTACCAATTCATTTTATTGACTAGAAGTAGTTGTAGTCATGGCCAAGTGGAGAACAAAAAAGAAATCAAGGTAAGATTATACTGAGCAAAGAAATAATTTTCTTAAAAAGTAGAGAAACTAAGAATATGATCTATATTGGGGATGTTTCTTAACTTTCCCTAAAACCAGATATTAGCCTTGCTAGTTTCAAAGATGATACCATTTTCTTCTTGGCCTTTTCTCAGTCATTATAAAGAATGACAAATTGTAAGAATGACAAATTATCTGAAGGATTTTGTTCACAATTAAATGTGAATTAAATTCTTCCTTTTGGTCTTTTTATTGATCTGGTGATATACAAGCTCATCAGTGACCAACTCAGCAGATTAAAGAATTAACCTTTGTCTCTAAAACATTGTGTCAATCAAGTTTTTTTTTTCGATTAAGAAAAAATAATCTTTTCTGTTTGTCCCATGGGCCGTGGTCCATGCGATCACAAATAATCAGATAGAACTTTGCAACTGAGCACACACATCATTAATGTTAGAATATTGGCAATGCTAATAATTTTTGGAATGGCTAACACTGGTACAAAAAAATATACAAGAGATGAAAATTGTTGGCAAGGATTTGGAGCAATTAGAACCCTTATGCACTGTTGATGAGAATGCACAATGTTGTAGACAGTATGGGAAACAATGTTTCAGTTTGTCAACATATTTAAAATAAAGATTATCATATGATCTGGCCATCTTGCTTCCAGCTCTATATTTTAAAGAATTGAAATCAAGATCTCAAAGAGATACATGAATTGCCATGCTCATTGCAACACTATTCACAGTAGATGAGGTATGGAAAAAACCTTAACTGTATATTGATAGATTAACTGATAAAGAAAATACTGATTATAATATCTGGACTTCCCTGGTGGCTCAGCAGTCAAGAATCGCCTGCCAATGCAGGAGATGCCGGTTCAATCCTAGGGTCAGGAAGATCCCTTGGAGTAGGAAATGGCAAGCTACTTCAGTATTCTTGCCTGGAAAATTCCATGGACAGAGGATCTTGGTGGGCTACAATCCATGGGTTGCAAAGAGTCAGACATGACTCAGCACAGCTCAGCAACAACAAAAAAGAAAATCATGTCATATGTGACAACATGGATAAACCTGGAAGGCATTATGCTGAAAGAAACATCAGCTAACAGAAGGACTGATGCTAAGTCAAGCCATAAGAGGTATCATAGTCAGACTCATAGAATCAGACAGTGTTGATCATCAGGGGCTGGAGGGAGAAGGACATGGTGAGTTGCTGTTCAAAGGCTGTCTGGTTTCAGTTATGCAAGATGAATGAGTTCCAGAGCTCTGTTGTTCATCATTGTACCCATAGCTTATAAGCCTGTACAGGACAGCACCTAAATTTATTAAAAGGGTAGACCTCATGTTATGTGTTCTTACCATGATAAAATGTAAAAATAAATTAATATAAAAAGGGATGAAAGGCAACATAGATAGGAGGGAGAGGCTTAGAAAGGCATAACGAAGTGAAAACGTGTGACACGCAAAGGACTCCAGGAGTAGTTGCTTATGGTGAAAGCCTGGGTCGTAAGGTGCAAGTATAACACCAGAGTAACCAAGAAAGACAACAAAGGTTGCCAGTGAAGCAATTAAATATTTTTTCACTAACATCAAATGTAACTTTCTGGGATTTAAGTTCTTGGAGGGAGATTTTGTTTGAAAGATTCTCAGTGCTTAGAATACAGACCTGTTCAGTTCAGTTCAGTCACTCAGTCATGTCTGACTCTTTGTGACCTCATGAACAGCAGAACGCCAGGCCTCCCTGTCCATCAACAACTCTCGGAGTCCACCCAAACCCATGCCCATTGTGTCAGTGATGCCATCCAACCATCTCATCCTCCATCATCCCCTTGTCCTCCTGCCCTCAATCTTTCCCAGCATCAGGGTCTTTTCAAATAAGCCAGCTCTTCGCATCAGGTGGCCAGAGAATTAGTGTTTTAGCTTCAAAATCAGTAGGTAATGGTTATTCAGTAAAGCTTGAGTTTATATCTGAATGCAAGGATTAATGGACAAATACACATACACACACACACACACACACACACACAAATATATATGTAAAGAGAGACAGAAATGAAACTCCATAACTCTTTCTGTAGATTACTTTAAAAACTCTTAGAGTATAAGAAGGATTCCTTTTTGAAAGAGAACAGGCTAAAAGAGAAATCTTATTAGTGAGTATATGTGAAAACTATATAAGCAGTGTATCGTATTTACTAGGAAAAATTTTTAAATATATTGTTCTGGGTGTGTGTTAGTCACTCTGAAATCCCATGGACTGCAGCCCACCAGGCTCCTCTGCCCATGGGATTCTCCAGGCAAGAATACTGGAGTGGCTTGCCATTTCCTCTTCCAGGGGATCTTTTTGACCCAGGGATCGAACCTGGGTCTCCTGCACTGCGAACAGATTCTTTACTGTCTGAGCCAGCAGGGAAGCCTCTATTAATTTTAAGGCATACAGAAAGCTATAAAGGAGCTAAAAATACTGACAATGCTGAGGGAGCCATTGAATAGCCCTTCTGCTAAAATTGCTGGTGCTGATTTGTGAATTGAGCTGCTGTGTTCAAGTAGGATTTGAGTTTTTCTTATTGTCTGCACTCTGCTGAAGACATAGAGTGCCAATGGAGAATTAATCATATGTCCTGATACATAACATTGAAACTTTTATTTTTTAATTAAAATTCAAGTAGCTAAAAGTGGATACAGTAGACAGTTGGACAGCTTATTTGGCAGAGAAGCTATGTTTGAGGGAAGAAAAGAGAGAAACAATTTCCTCACATGACTGCTTTGGATCTCTGTTCTCTCAGCCCTTCTTGGTGCATGAAGTGAAACTTTACCCCAAATGCATAGTTTGGAAACAAAACAAAACAAAAAAATAGCTTTTTTTGTTGTTGTTGAAGGGTACAATGGAAATGGCATAAATCAACCTTCCCTGTTTGGATGACTTTGATAATTTGCATTCGTCTGTTTAAAGAGAGATGTCTTTGGAGACTTCCTATTTTTACATGAAAATTACCCTCAGCATCTCCCAGTCTCTTTTGTTCACTAAAATTAGATTTGCTCACTTA
>SJYQ01001760.1:32208-57503 GCA_006410935.1 Redunca redunca
ATATGGACTGCATCACCCACCCCCCTTCCAGAGAAATGGACATGCTCTAGTGATTCATGGAGTTCACTCCTGTGGGTGAAAGACCACCTCTATATTACAAACTGGAAAAGAAAAATTAGCAAAATGTAAGATATGCAAGTACCATGAGATTTTGCAAGAGTAATTACCCAGGCCTTCAGTATCAATGAGCAGTTAGTGGACCACCCATGAAGCAGTCCACCAAACCTGCAGCTTCAGCAGGTCTAGTCTTGTGGTTTGCCAGTGAACACTGTGCCGTGTACTTAGTCATGGCCAGCTCTTTGCAACCCCGTGGACTGCAGCCCATCAGGCTCCTCAGTTCATGGGATTCTCCAGGCAAGAATACTGGAGTGGGTTGCCATTTCCTCCTCCAGGGGATCTTCCCGACCCAGGAATCGAAACTGCGTCTCCTGTATCTCCTGCATTACAGGCAGATTCTTTACCTGGTTAGCCATCGGGGAATGGAGGCTTGACCCTATACTGATGCTGAAAGCTCTGAGATTTCTGTGGCTATTATGGCTGTATTGTAGACTTCTTCCACTGGATATGTAGTCTTACACTAATTTGGAAACATATTAGCAGGACAGTTGCAGAGAGAAGTGTACTATATAGTAATGGCAAGGAGACATTTTATGACATTGAAAAATAAAGAGCACATAGACATTTAAATATAATTTTGTAAATGGTGTGCATAATATTGCTACTTCTGCTCTGTAAGACTATAAACAAGTCACAAAGAGCTAGGCATTTAGTTATACATACATATGTATATATCCATCTTTGTTCTTTACAAGGTATGTACACTTGGGCAAAGCAGCTAAACGTTTTGAAGCCTGGGTTTTCTAGTTGTGGAATAGGGATAATTCTTTGTAACATTCCTGAGACCTCCAATGTCAAGTTATCAAAGCCAGATTCGCAGACATATGGGCAGTTACCAGGGCCCTGTGCTCAGAAATGCCCACAGTTGGTTTAATAATCTGCTGTTGCCCTCTTGAAATTCTTAATGATTTTTAAATGGGGATCTGCTTTATTATCCTTTTGTGCTGGGCTCCACTAATTATGTAGTTCATCCTGCCAATGAATGAATCATCCGGCCCAGTGACTGCCATAGGTGAGATGCTCACTATGTTTGTCTCTTCTTGTCCTCCTCCTTCTCCTAAAAATGAAGAGAAAGGGACTGTCAGAGGGTCTACTACTTCATATTGGCTTCCCACACACAACACTCTCAGGCACTAAAGGCCTGCTCATTATTAGTTCAGTTCAGTTCAGTTCAGTCGCTCAGTCGTGTCCGACTCTTTGCGACCCCATGAATCACAGCACGCCAGGCCTCCCTGTCCATCACCATCTCCCAGAGTTCACTCAGACCCACAACCATCGTGTCCGTGATGTCATCCAGCCATCTCATCCTCTGTCGTCCCCTTCTCCTCCTGCCCCCAATCCCTCCCAGCATCAGAGTCTTTTCCAATGAGTCAGCTCTTCGCATGAGGTGGCCAAAGTACTGGAGTTTCAGCTTTAGCATCATTCCTTCCAAAGAAATCCCAGGGTTGATCTTCAGAATGGACTGGTTGGATCTCCTTGCAGGCCAAGGGACTCTCAAGAGTCTTCTCCAACACCACACTTCAAACGCATCAATTCTTCGGCACTCAGCCTTCTTCACAGTCCAACTCTCACATCCATACATGACTACTGGAAAAACCATAGCCTTGACTAGACAGACCTTAGTCAGCAAAGTAATGTCTCTGCTTTTGAATATGCTATCTAGGTTGGTCATAACTTTTCTTCCAAGGAGTAAGCGTCTTTTAATTTCATGGCTGCAGTCACCATCTGCAGGGATTTTGGAGCCCACAAAAATAAAGTCTGACACTGTTCCTACTGTTTCCCCATCTATTTCCCGTGCAGTGATGGGACCGGATGCCATGATCTTTGTTTTCTGAATATTGAGCTTTAAGCCAACTTTTTCACTCTCCTCTTTCACTTTCATCAAGAGGCTTTTTAGTTCCTCTTCACTTTCTGCCATAAGGGTGGTGTCATCTGCATATCTGAGGTTATTGATATTTCTCCCAGCAATCTTGATTCCAGCTTGTGTCTCTTCCAGTGGCTGCCTTTTCCCACTGTATCTAGCTACCAATACCTAACAATTGCCTGGTTCCCCGTGCCACCTCTCCCTTACAAAGGGTGTCATCAAAAGCCTTAGGAAACAGTTACTTGATCCCCTTTCATGGTAGAGAACTGCCCCTAATTACTAGATTAAGACAGGAGGTTGAGGAAATCGTAATGGTGCTTTGAAATGAAGTTTGGTTTTGGTGTTCAGCTCAAATCTAGCCTTTGCTTTTGACTTTGGCATCAGGTCCAGGTTTTAGAGGACCAAATTATAGGTCTACTCAATGACAGTTCTAACTTCTAGGGACTGTTTCATCACTGACCTTGTAACCTCATGCTAAGTTAGTGTAATGGTGTCAGAAATACAAACAAGTGTGGCATTTGAATAGTTAATATCAGAATAATCATATTTAAATACAGGCAAGATTTCCAGATGTGATTTGGAATTTTTGCCTGTCTTTGATGCAATTTGGAGTAAAATCAGCTCTGAAGTGCTTTATATGCTGAAATTATAGCTTTTAGTTATTGTAAATATTCACTGTGTATTGGGGGCTTTCCTGGTGGCTCCGTTGTAAAGAATCCGTCTGTCAATGCAGGAGACAGGGGTTAGATCCCTTGGTTGAGAAGATTCCCCTGGAGAAGGAAATGGCAACCCACTCTAGTATTCTCACCTCAGAGATTCTGTAAACAGAGGAACCTGGTGGGCTACTGTCCATGGGGTTGCAAAGTCAGACAGGACTTAGCAAATAAAGATTTATCACGAAGGGGAAAATTGAAAGTCCTATGTACTAATTACTATTTTATTACTTGTTTTCCAGTTGTTTATGTAATTCTTTGTTCGTTTATTTCTTTTTAAAAAATTTCTTTCCTTGTCGTTTGATGATTTTCTTTAGAACTGTGTTTATGTTCCCTTAGCTCAGGCTGGGATGCGAGCTGTGGCAGTTGCAGAAAACTGAGCAGCCCCTGAAGGGCTCCTCAATCTGCCCTCTCCACCCTGCCATATAAGTAAGCCAACACTTGCCTGCTCCTCACCATTGGAGACCAGGCTTCTCGCAGGCCACCTGTTAGTCCCAGGGGCCCATCAACCGCCAAGAGAGCTGGTCTTCCCTGTATTGGACCTCAGGGCTGAGGCCCAATGTGTGGCTCAAACCTCTCATGGTGAATCTCTGCCCATGTGTTGTCTCTTTCCTTCTGATACCCCTCATGGGGTCACAGGTCCCAACCGAATCGCTTCTCTTCCCTTCCTGCCCAGTTCTGTGTGGATATTTCTTAGAGTTGTACTAGAGTTGTACTGGTTGTATTAGAGTCTCTCTGCCAGTTTCCAGTTAGTTTCAGCAAGAACTATTCCACCTATACTAATATACGTGTGTTTGATGTGTTCATGTGGGTAGTGAGCTGCATACCCGCCTACTCTACCATCTTGCTCAATCATTCTTCCTTTGTGGCTTTTACTGACCATTTGTTACGATTCTATTTTTTCCTTAGCTTAATGTCATATATATATATATATATATACACACACACACACATATATGCATGTGTACTAAGTCGTTTCAGTTGTTTCCCACACTTTGTGACGCTATGGACTGTAGGCCACCAGGCTCCTCTGGGCATAGGATTCTCCAGGCAAAAATACTGGAGTGGGTTGCCATGTCCTCCTCTAGGGGACCTTCCTGACCCAGGGATCAAAGCTGCTCCTTTTACATCTCCTGCACTGGCCAGCTAGTTTACCAGTAATATGTCACTAGCATGCCACCTTGGAAGCCCATATATATATATACATATACATATATATATACATATAAATATACATATACACACACATATATTTATTTATTTATTTAGTGGTTACCCTGGAGTTGCANATACATATATATATACACACACATATATTTATTTATTTATTTAGTGGTTACCCTGGAGTTGCAATATACATTTACAACTAACCCAGGTCCACTTTTAAATAACATATCACTCAGCCTTCCCTTGTAGCTTAGTTGGCAAAAAATCTGCCTGCAGTGCAGGAGACCTGGGTTTGATTTATTTCACTCATATATAAGCATATATGTATGTTTATGATAGATATGTATGCATATGATAGATAAGCATACATAATTGAAAGCATTGTTATTATAAATGAAATATGTGTTAAAGAATTTTTTAAGTTTTAATTTTATCTTTTTTAAAGTTTTAATTTTACCTTACTTTAGTTTTAATCTTTTTAAAAGTTTGATCTCTTCATTCTCCTTTTTTTAAACTTTTTACTTTATATTGGAGTATAGCTGATTAAGTGTTATAGTTTCAGGGGGACAGCAAAAAGACTCAGTCATACATATACACATATCCATTCTCCCCCCAATTCCCCTCTTCTTTATGTAGATCTGAGTTTCTGACCTATATTATAATCTTTTAAATAAATCTTTTAACATTTAAAGAAGTCAGACTTACTAACAGAAAATTTTCTCAATTTTGTTTATCTGAGAAAATCTTTATTTCTTCCTCACTTTTAATGAATAATTTCACAGACAGATAGAAGTCATAAGAAAGAACCAAAATGAAAGGCTAGATATAAAAAGCACTGTAACAGAAGTGAGGGATGCCTTTTATAGACCAAGCTGACGACATATTTCTTCAACACTTTAAATATTTCACCCCACTCACATTTTGCTTGCATTGTTTCAAAGGGTTTGTCAGATATAATTTTAATCTTTGTTCCTTAATAGGTTAAGTGTTTCTATCCTCTGAGTTCTTTCAGGACTTTTAATTCATTTTTGATTTTCTGTAGTTTAAAAATTATTTTGGAGAGGTGGAGAGAGGGCAGGCAATTTTTTCTGTTAGGTGTTCTTTGAGCCTTTGGATTTGTGGTTTGGAGTCTGATATTAATTTGCCAAAATTCTCAGTCATTTCTGTTTTAAAATTTTCTTCTGTTCTTTTGTCTTTTTTCTCCTTCCTTCTGGTAATGCCATCATGAGTATGTTACATCTTTTGTAATTGTCATACATTTCTTGGATATTCTATTCTATACTTATCAGTCTGTTCTATACTTATCTATCAGTTCTAAACTTATCTTTCTTTTTTAGTTTTTTGAGGATTCTATTGATATATCTTCTAGCTCAGAGATTCTTTCCTAAATTGTGTCCAGTCTGCTAATAAGTCTATCAAAGGAATTCTTCAATTCTGTAACAGTTCCTTTTTTTTACATATAGCCTTTTTTGATTTTTATTATTTCCATTTTCAAGCTTACATTACTCATCTGTTCTTGCATGCTGTTTAACTTATCCATAGAACCCTTAGCATATTTATCATAGATGTTTTTTAAATCCATGTTCTGATAATTCCAACCTCACTTCCACATCCAGTTCTGATGTTTGCTCTATCTCTTAAAATTGTGAGAATTTTTGCCTTTATACCATTATTGATAGATGAACATGATGTAAAACGTAAGAGGAACTGCTGAATTGGACCTATATCAATTTGTGGTGGTGGGATGTGTTTGTTAGGGGGTACAATGTATACAATGATTAGGTCTCAGTCTGTTAATGAGAAAATGCCTCTGAATTTTGAACTTCACAAGTGTTTCTGTTTTCTTCCTTCCTCCTTAGGTGTTATAAGTTAGCCAAAATGGGCAGTAGCTGAGTATTTCCCAGTCTTCAGGATCAGTTAAGTTCTGATAATGCCCTAGCAGATTAGGATTTGGTTAGCTAGTTTTTCCTAAGATGAAGTGTTGTTAGGAGGTGTAGAATGCTCTGGTGCATTTTAAAGTGATTCTTTCTCTTCTTCTTCTGTCAGAATCCAAGGGAATTTTCTCCAATATTTACCGTAAGAATCTGGTCAAGCTCCTGAAGGTAAAACTCACAATATCGTGGAAGCCTAATTAATACTGGGTTGTTTGAATTTTTTTTTTTTTAACTCAGAGTTATCCACATTGAACTTACAATGATTTGTCAATTACAGTTCAGATTGTCCTGGCTCAGCACTAGTTTCTGCAGCAGGACTTGTGAGTCTCTACCTGGGTAGCCATAGCTCTGTTTATCTACAGACTTCCCAGGTCGTGCTGGATGTAAAGAACCCACCTGGCAATGCGGGAGACATAAGAGATGCAGGTTGCATCCCTGGGTCAGGAAGACCCCCTAGAGGAGAGCATGGCAACCCACTCCAGTATTCTTGCCTGAAAACTACCATAGACAGAGGAGCCTGGAGGGCTACAGTCCATGGGGTCTCAAGGAGTCAGGCATGACTGAAGCAACTTAGGACGCAGCATGCACACACACACACACACACACACACACACACACATATATTGTAGCCTTGAGAAAAAAGGAAATCTTATCATTTTGAACAGCATGGATGAACCCAGAAGACATCACTATAAGCAGAATAAGCCTGACAGAAAAGGAAATACAGTATGATCTCACTTATATGTGAAATCTGTAAAAGAAATCAAATTCATAGAAACAATGAGTAGAATAGTGGTTATCAGGAATGAGGCATGGTCAGTGAGTAGAAGCCTTCAGTTATGAGATGAATAAGTTCTGGGGTTCTAATAGACAGCATGGTGGCTATAGTTAATCATGCTATACTGTATACTTGAAGTACCTATTGGTATGATCTTTCCCATGCTATGTTTCAAGCAAAGTAGGATCCTCTGGGGATATCTTTGAAAGTCTCTGTTCATTTGGACGACTTTTTCTTCCGGGCAAAATCTCTGAGCCATTGCTGCAGAATCAGGAGCATGATCTGCTTCCATTGGATTAATACTCCTGATAATGAGAAAAATGTTCAGTGAACACAACAACCTCTGCTTTTATAAATTTACTTCTGCAAGAGTGAAACCTGTGGTCATGAGTGAACTGATGAAGGGACCACACACGCCCCAGTATCTTCATCTGCCATGCCTAGAGCTGGGCATCTCGTCTATGAGCAGAGTTTAAGAGTAGGAAATCAACACTGGTTTCTAGGCTATACTCGCAGGAATTTATTCTTTGGAACTTGGAGCTGGTGAGAACAGAGAAATGCTTCTGGCTTACTCTTCTTAATAAGAAACATATCCCATGACTATGAGCTCATGGTGCTATTGATAGTTACTATAGCATAATAGCTCTGCATCACATTCCATGTCTTACTTATGTTGTATCTGGAAGTTTGTTTCTCTTGATCATCTTCAACTTAAATGGTTAAGATTTTTAAAAAATAATATTCTCAGTATTCATCCAACTCTCTCCCTTCCTCTGTCTACAAGTCCACTATCTATATCCATGTCTCTATTGCTGCCCTGATAATAGGTTCATCAGTACCATCTTTTAAAAAAAATATATATATACATATGTGTGTGTATATATATATATATATATATATATACACACACACACACACATGTGTTAATACATGTGTGAAACAGACAGTAGGAAGCTGCTATGTAACACAGGAAGCCCAGCCCACTACTCTGTATTGACCTGGAGGGCTGAGATGGGGGTAGGGGTAAGAGGGAGGCTCAAGAGGGAGCCATATATATATATATATACATAGTTATGGCTGATTTGTGGTGGTGTATGGCAGAAACCAATACAACATTGTAAAGCAGATATAGACCAACTGAAAAATGTTTAAGGAAAAAGAAAAAATATTTTTAAGAGCTATAGCAGTTCTCTGGGTACCAAGTTCATGCAGCTCCTCATACTGCAATTATATGTCTCATAACATTTTTAACAGATAGAGTGCCTGATGAACTACGGACGGAGGTTCATGACATTGTACAGGAGACAGGGATCAAGACCATCCTCATGGAAAAGAAATGCAAAAAAGCAAAACGGCTGTCTGGGGAGGCCTTACATAACTGTGAAAAGAAGAGAAGCAAAAAGCAAAGAAGAAATGGAAAGATATAAGCATATGAATGCAGAGTTCTGAAGAATAGCAAGAAGAGATAAGAAACCTTCCTCAGTGATCAATGCAAAGAAATAGAGCAAAAGAACAGAATGGGAAAGACTAGAGATCTCTTCAAGAAAATTAGAGATACCAAGGGAACATTTCATGCAAAGGTGGGCTCGATAAAAGACAGAAATGGTATGGACCTAACAGAAACAAAAGATATTAAGAAGAGGTAGCAAGAATACACAGAAGAACGGTACAAAAAAGATCTTCATGACCAAGATATTCACGATGGTGTGATCACTCACCTAGAGCCAGACATGATGGAATGTGAAGTCAAGTGGGTTTTAGAAAGCATCACTACGAACAAAGCTAGTAGAGGTGATGGAATGGCAGTTGAGCTATTTCAAATCCTGAAAGATGATGCTGTGAAAGTGATGCACTCACTATGCCAGAACATTTGGAAAACTCATCAGTGGCCACAGGACTGGAAAAGGTCAGTTTTCATTCCAATCCCAAAGAAAGGCAATGCCAAAGAATGCTCAAACTGCTGCACAATTGCACTCATCTCACACACTAGTAAAGTAGTGTTCAAAATTCTCCAAGCCAGGCTTCAGCAATACGTGAACCATGAACTTCCAGATATTCAAGCTGAATTTAGAAAAGGCAGAGGAACCAGAGATCAAATTGCTAACATCTGCTGGATCATCAAAAAAGCAAGAAAGTTCCAGAAAAACATCTATTTCTGCTTTATTGACTATGCCAAAGCCTTTGACTGTGTGGATCACAATAAACTGTGGAAAATTCTGAAAGAGATGGGAATACCAGACCACCTGACCTGCCTCTTGAGAAACCTATATGCAGGTCAGGAGGCAACAGTTAGAACTGGACATGGAACAACAGACTGGTTCCAAATAGGAAAAGGAGTACGTCAAGGCTGTATATTGTCACCCTGCTTATTTAACTTCTATGCAGAGTACATCATGAGAAACGCTGGGCTGGAAGAAGCACAAGCTGGAATCAAGATTGCTGGGAGAAATGTTAATAACCTCAGATATGCAGATGACACCACCCTTACGGCAGAAAGTGAAGAGGAACTAAAAAGCTTCTTGATGAAAGTGAAAGTGGAGAGTGAAAAAGTTGTCTTAAGCCCAACATTAAGAAAACAAAGATCATAGCATCTGATCCTATCACTTCATGGGAAATAGATGGGGAAACAGTGGAAACAGTGTCAGACTTTAGTTTAGGGGGCTCTAAAAATCACTGCAGATGGTGATTGCAGTCATGAAATTAAAAGATGTTTACTCCTTGGAAGGAAAGTTATGACCAACCTAGATAGTATATTCAAAAGCAGAGACATTACTTTGCCAACAAAGGTCCGTCTAGTCAAGGCTGTGGTTTTTCCAGTGGTCATGTATGGATGTGAGAGTTGGACTGTGAAGAAGGCTGAGAGCTGAAGAATGGATGCTTTTGAACTGTGGTGTTGGATTAGACTCTTCAAGTCCTTTGGACTGCAAGGAGATCCAACCAGTCCACTCTAAGGAGATCAAACCTGGGATTTCTTTGGAAGGAATGATGCTAAAGCTGAAACTCCAGTACTTTGGCCACCTCATGCAAAGAGCTAACTCACTGGAAAAGACCCTGATGCTGGGAGGGATTGGGGGCAGGAGGAAAAGGAGATGACAGAGGATGAGATGGCTGGATGGCATCACCGACTCGATGGACTTGCGTTTGAGTGAACTGCAGGAGTTGCTGATGGACATGGAGCCCTGGCGTGCTGCAGTTCATGGGGTCGCAGAGTTGGACACAGCTGAGCGACTGAACTGAACTGGGCAAGTTTGGGAAAGAACTTGAAATGGATTCTTCTACTTGCAAAATTGCTACCAAAACCAAGGATCCATATTTTCAATCATAGAAGATTTTTTTTTCAGAGTGAAGGACCATTAGAAAAGAAACCAACAGTGAGAAAACATTATATCTATCATTCTAAATGTGTCTACATTGGTTGAGACTATTCAAATAGTGCCTGTTTTTATTTATGATATTGCATAATTACAGTAATGATGTGAAAAGCAATTAAATTTATTTCAGAGACCACCTTGGATTAGACAAGGGAAAACATGGAAATGGAACTTGGAAGTGAATGTGAAAATAAATATGTTACATCAATAAATATTCTCGGATAAACTAACTTTGTGTAGTAAAAATATATGATATCCTCTTTATGCTAAATTCAAATTATGTAAGCCAACTTTCTATTGTTCCAAGCTATGCAATTTTAAATGATCTGATTGTGTTGTATTTTGCAGAAGTATACTATTGTCAATGACCCATGTGACACCACTCCACAGAATCATTTTGATCTCTTGCTACAAAGTTGCTCTTTGCTATCATAAAGAATGTTAACTGAGTTTATTTTTCTTTATTTAAACATGTGATGCATTTTTCTTTTTATTTTATCAGACTCTTTTACCTCTGAAGCAGACAATTCTTAATTTATTAATCCACTCATTAGCTACAATTTTCCTATACTCTGTAGTGTCAGATAGTTAAACTAGATAATAAACCATAAATAATGCCTTCACGTCACTCCATCTATTTAACCCGACTATCTTTGACCTGAAAAGGAATCAATTAGGTTCCAAATGCTCAAAAACTTGAACTAACAACTAATGGTTAAAAACATTGTTTTTGTAACATGATGCTCAAATTGATTATTTTTCAAATGAGGCATGCAATGCCCTATGTCAAATTAAATTTTTAAAATGAATGACATCATTTGCTTGATAATGACCTATCCTGTGCCAAAGTTTATGTGCAATATAACTAACTGCTATTTTAGGATATATAAAAGTTGGAATGAGGAAGGTATGTCAAAATGCAAGTCTTACAACGAAAGTACATCTATTTCTGCCTACAGGCTGTGATTCTTTTTCAATAAAGAATGTTTGAACAACTTTCACTGGTAGCGTGCTGTTGCTCTCTGTTCAAGGATTAATTAAAACATGTTCCAATAAAAACCTCCAGCATGAATACATGGAACCAGAGCATGTTCTGTGCGCTGCACCTTCTTGTGTGATAAGCTATACTTTCCTTCAATGGATACACATTGCTTTCGTTTTTAGAACTATTAAGCCGGGATAATTATGGAACAATCTAGGCAATGTTCAATAGCCCATGCAGATGCCTGACAGGGCATGTTGTCTCTTAATTAGGAAGTTGAATGCCTAACGCTTGTATATTAACTGAAATAATTGAATAGATGTTTTACATTTCTTTCACTTTCACCGACATCAAAGCCAGACTAGCTGGAATCATGTGTTTCAAACAGAAAAAACTATAGTTTTCTATGTTACATAAGGACAAAGGATATTGTTGAATATTATATTTAGCAGATATTGTCTTAATAATTTTGCTTACATATTTTAGCCAAATATTCAATGTGGTATTTTACAGGTTCTGATATAGCCTGTATCACCTTCTATTGCTACTGGAAATTGAAGTTAGATGTTTCACTTTTTTTTTCTACATATCTGTTCTAATTAGGTTGTGTAAACATTAAATTTGTGTGAGAAGTGTACCGCTGATATAGTATAAACATCCCTATCGCTTATATTTAAAATGCTTGATAACTTAGTGTTTATTCACAACTATTAATACAAAAGCTGTTTTTAAACATAACAAATTGCTCTCTATTAGGAATACACATAATGACCTATTTCCATAAACATTTTTCATAAGAGATATCTTGATGTGCAAAACCCTGCAGACATTTTATGGAAATGAGACAATATTGTGCAGGAGTACATCAGAGCCATATTGTTTTTGCTTAATATTCTGAGAGGTGGATTATTTTTGCTTGATATATAATGCAAATAAAGGACCTTAAGTAGAGGTGAATATGAGCCTTTGTATGTTTCAATATATTTCTCCCTTTATTTTGCTCATGCACCTGGTTTATTTCTAAGATTTTATGCATAAAACAAAAATGATATTATTTGGGAACTATGTGCTGGATGTACTCTCAAATGCACAATCAGATTAATGTTGATTATAAACAATAAGAATTGCCTTCATGAGCTCAAAGAGTCTTAACAGGTATGAGTTTTGGTAAAAAGAAAAAAAAAGAATATTTAGCTATCCAAATGACCTATATTATTTAACTTAATTTTTTGAAGAAAAAATATAAATTTTGTCTTATACTGGAGAGTTGTGGGTGTTAGAAATGTTTAATGTGAGACAAAGATATGCATATCAGCTTTTCTCCTAAATAATATGAATTATTTCACATTAGATTAATGTGATAGTCACGCAAAAGCATAGGGAGTAGAAGCTGTGTAAAAAAACAAAGCTATAATTCAGAAGAGGATGAACTCTCCTGGTAAGAAAAGAGTTGAACATCATAAACTATTCTAATTTTGTGTTATAATTCAGAAATGCTGACACTCTTTCCATTTTTAAGCAGCCATTCAGCATCTCCTATTTTTTGCAGTTTATTTTGCCATTTTAAAATCAGAAAATCCATATGAATATATTAGGTTGACTTAAATAATATATCAACTCTTCTCTTGTCTTTTTTGTAAGAATATATATAATAAATAAATAATAAATGTATCAGTCCATGTTTGATAGGAAAAGATATATACCATAATGAAAAGATAAGAGCAATATTATTAATAGAACAGGAAATGCTCAATACCCAATAGTCATTCCTTCTAAATAACAACAACAACAACAAATTGAGTCGCATTAATGTATTCAACAAAGCCTTGGTGACATATCAGATGCCATCTGTCATTACATGCTTATTATGTTGTTGGAATAGAATTATAAGGTTTTGCTGACAATTGCTACAGAACATAGTATGTCACATTCTTCTCTTTTTGTTTGGGGGGGGTAGGCTGTATTTCATTTCCACTTAGTCTACAGACAGCCTAAAGAAAAAAAAAATATGAATCATACTAAAATTGAACTAAGAAATCACATTCTGTGACTCCTTAGATATATAACTAGAAATAGAAACATTCCCCTCTTTGATCCCTTGTTCCTTTCACTAACTTCTTTTTGATGGATGTAATTTTATTTATATAAATTTAGGAAAATATTTTTTTAATTCAAAATGTCCTTTGTTTCCAAGCCATAAATCCTTTTGGAATGGAAATTTACAGAAAGAATTATTTACAGGAATCAACTATAATTACATATAATTCATGCTGCAGCTGCTTGTAATTGTAGTTTTCCCCAGGACCTTTCCCTACTTATAATCACCCGAGAGTTGCTTCTTTCTAAATGGTTAATCGGAATAATAATTTTTCTATAACTAGATGCAATGGTATTAAATGATTAGTGAGACACTTTCTTCCCTATACTCAGATGGAAAAAATTTTGATTTGACAGAAAAAGTTTGATGAACACATACTATGTGTAGAAAACTGGCCAAGGTGATGCAAGTTAAGATACAAGATACTAGGAAATGATACTCTCTATCCGAGAAAAAATTTTAAGTCTTGCCTGAAGATCAAAAACATAATCATACATAAAACAGTGTGAAAATACTTGTAACAGATAACATTGAAGAAGAACAAAATATAGAATGTTCTTATTTTCCTATGTACAAGACCCATTTTTTTCATAAAAAGGTAAAAGTTTAAAATGTCTTCAAATAAACTTGCTTAAGAGACTAATGTAATGCTAGCTCATTGGTGTGGTGTACTTATGTTGTTGGAGTTCCAAAGACTGTGTAATCCTGTGAAAATATATGAAGTTTGGAATTAATCAGAATGAAACTCACATCTAGCACTGACACTTCGTGATTAAATGAACTACTTATTTGAGGCAAATTATTTACACTTTCTCAGGTGTCCTGTAATTAAAAAAGATAACTATCTATCTCTTAATTATTAGAAAGATTAATTCAGACACTGTACATGAAAGCCCAACTTATAGCACATCCAGGAATAATAGGCTATTGCAATGGCAGAATCCTATAAGAGGCACTGTGGATAGTGCTCTGTTCTCTTTTAAGCACTAGAATCTTTTATTATAGCAATAATCATAGGATTAATATTCTCTATTTATATGCAAGACTTAGAGGTGCCTTTCATTCAGGAATTCATGAAGAAAACAAAAGTATTTCCTGAAAGCGACTGAATGCATATTATACATTAAAATATATGTACATTCTGGAGAAGGCAGTAGCACCCCACTCCAGTACTCTTGCCTGGACAATCCCATGGATGGAGAAGCCTGGTAGGCTGCAGTCCATGCTAAGGGTTGGACACAACTGAGTGACTTCCCTTTCACTTTTCACTTTCATGCATTGGAGAAGGAAATGGCAACCCACTCCAGTGTTCTTGCCTGAAGAATCCCAGGGACGGGGGAGCCTGGTGGGCTGCCATCTATGGGGTCGCACAGAGTCGGACATGACTGAAGTGACTTAGCAGCAGCAGCATATGTACATTCTAACACATACACAGACACATTTGCTTCTATATAACAAACATAAGATTATTCAAAGATGCTTAGTTTCTCCATCTTTAGAAAAATAATGATATTCTTTAGAACCTGTTCAGTCTAGGCGATCTTGTGTGTGTCTGTTAGAGAATTCTTAAAGTTTCTTAAAGAAAGTTTCTTAAAGTTTCTGAATATACTCGAAGTACAGACTCTCTGAGTTGAGTCTCTCAAAACATCCTGATGTTCATATCCTATCTAATTCCCATCTTTTTGTTTATGGCTTTGCCCTATGACTCATTTTGAACAATAGAGTCCAATGAAGTGACTCCATGAGACTTCCAAGAATAGGTCATTTAAAAAGCCTCATACTTCTGGATGGCTGCGATCCAGAAGTCTGCAAGCAATAAATGCTGGAGAGGGTGTGGAGAAAAGGGAACCCTTTTACATTGTTGGTGGGAATGCAAACTAGTACAGCCACTATGGAGAACAGTGTGGAGATTCCTTAAAAAACTGCAAATAGAATTGCCTTATGACCCAGCAATCCCACTGCTGGGCATACACACCGAGGAAACCAGAATAGAAAGAGACACATGTACCCCAATGTTCATCGCAGCACTGTTTATAATAGCCAGAACATGGAAACAACCTAGATGTCCATCAGCAGATGAATGGATAAGAAAGCTGTGGTACATATACACAATGGAGTATTACTCAGCCATTAAAAAGAATACATTTGAATCAGTTCTAAGGAGATGGATGGAACTGGAACCGATTATACAGAGTGAAGTAAGCCAGAAAGAAAAACACCAATACAGTATACTAACGCATATATATGGAATTTAGAAAGATGGGGATGATGACCCTGTATGCGAGACAACAAAAGAGACTCAGATCTATAGAGTGAACTTTTGGACTCTGAGGGAAAGAGAGGGGGAGAGGGTGGGATGAGATGGGAGAATGGCATTGAAACATGTATACTATCAAGTAAGAAATGAATCACCAGTTGATGTCTGATGCAGGATGCAGGATGCTTGGGACTGGTACAAGGAGAGGACCCAGAGAGATGGTATGGAGTGGGAGGTGGGAGGGGATTCATGTTTGGGAACGCTTGTACACTCGTGGTGAATTCATGTCAATGTTTGGCAAAACCAATACAGTAATGTAAAGTAAACTAACGTTAAAATAAAAATTAAAAAAAGAAATTAAAAAAAAAAAAAGAAAGCCTCACAGTTTCCTCCAGAGTCTCAAGAAAACCTTGCTCTTTGAGTGGCTGGACAACTACTTAAGGGACTCAACTACCTTGGGACAAATACAGAAACCCCAGATGTGGCCTTGATTGTCAAAGAGAGATTTCTGTACCTGCTATGTGACTGGATAAGTTTATGAAAATTCTGGTTTTCCCAGCAATTGCTAGAAGGTTCTGACATTCCCTGGTGGCTCAGATGGTAAAGCGTCTGTCTACAATGTGGAAGACGGTTGGGAAGATCCCCTGGAGAAGGAAATGGCAATCCACTCCAGGACTATTGCCTAGAAAATCCCATGGACAGAGGAGACTGGTAGGCTACAGCCCATGGGGTCGCAAAGAGAAAGACACGACTGAGTGACTTCACTTTTCTGACATCCATATCTCATGGGCAGCAAAGTTTTTTTCTCATGACCCTTATGTTGATGAATGAGAGACAGGAAACTGTAAGAACAGGTGATAAACTGCTTGTTCTTCTTTCCTCTTGATGGGATATTCCAAGAGCTCCAGTTTCACATGGTCTTCAGGAATATATCCCACGAAACTCAGAAACTAGCTGTGCTTATGGAGAATGGATGGCTCACTCAGTAATAAACCTTGTGTCACTCCGCTTGCCTACTCCTGTTTTCTCACTTCTCTTTTTCACTCACTGTTATCTGTCTGATTGTCCCTTCCAATAAAACAGTAATAGGAAAGATTTCGGAGCTTCCCCAGTGGCTCAAGAGGCAAAGAGTCCACCTGCAGTGCAGGAGAAGTAAGAAACACTGGTTCAATCCCTGGGTTGGGAAGATTCCCTGGAGGAGGAAATGGCAACTCACTCCAGTATTCTTGCCTGGGAAATCTTATGAACAGAGGAACCTGACAGGCTATAGTCCATGGGGTTGCAAAGAGTCAGACACGATTGAGCATTCAAGCAAATTATATTAAAAAAAAAAAAAAATAGGGCAAGCTTTGGCCACAGCCTCCATTTTCTAGAGAACCTAGGTATGATCGCCAGAAAAGGAACATTATAAAATACTTAAACTGACCTGTGCAAGGATAGATTAGAGTACAATAGACCGAAATCTTAGACTTTAGTGACTTTAAAATTTTATTTTGAAAGTTTTACATTTCCGAAAATATTTTGGAAGTCTAACATTTTCTAAGCTTAAATATTTTAGCTTGGTTTTTTAGTAGCCACCAGGTCCCTGTTCTGGCATGTGAATTAAATTGCGGTCCACTCTGGGTTCGGTTTGTGATACAAGAGGCAAAGTACGTTTTGTTGTAAGTATGCTCAGTTTCAACCTTGCTTTTATATTTAGGATGAATTCAAATTTAAATGTGAGTGGTATCAAAGCCATCTAAAAAAGAGTGGACATACATGTATGTGTTAATATAACTGATTCACTTTGCTGTACAACAGAAACAAACACAACATTATAAATCAACTAGACTCTAATAAAAAATAAAGTTCTCATTTGAAAACGACTGTCAGCACTATAATGAGCTCTCATGACTTATATTAAAGGGAATGTGATATTGCATAACAGAGGTCATTTTCTTCTGTAAATGTAAACATTTTATGAGGCAGGAAAGGCAGGAAAAGTGCCACTTGAGTCTATACCTCAGCATATCCAAGACCAGGGCTGAAAGTCAGGAGAATTAGCTGCCGGTGCTTAGGGTTTAGAAAGTGCTGAAGGGACGAAAGGCCGACGTGTTGGCTCCAGGTTAGTTCTTATGATCAACTATTCTTTTTATCTTTCCCTAAGACCACCTCTCTCGTTTGCAGCAGAGGATAGGAGGGCTAAGGGGAGGGGGCCAAGAAGGAGTTAGAATGTTTGATTTCAAATAGGAAATGGAATTCCTCAGATGATGGCCCTGTAGCAATGAGAAAAAGCATATTAGCTTAAATAGACTGGGGAGGGAGGCAGAGGACAGGGGCACCAGAATTATTCTCATAATTTAAAGCATTAAAAGTAAATCAAGACAATGGCCTGTTCCGTGTTTAGACCTGTGCGATTTCTGGCCCCCTTTCCCCACATTCTTCTTTTGTTTATCTCCTGAGAGATGCCCATATGTGTACAATACAAAGAACTGACTCATAAAAGCAGAGGCCTGTTAGCCTCCCTGAGGACCAATTAATGATGCTCCAAGTCTTATGGGCAGGCAGATAAAAAGGATAGAGAGAGTGAAGGGAAAGAGGATGAATACTCAACTAGAGTAGGGCAGGATTTCTTTTTTCAGATGTTGGAAGGGACTTCTTTAGCTATTCTTATCTAACTTCTTTGGGGTTTGTGGGTGTTTTTTTCTTTCCTATTTTTTTTCCCTCTCTCCACTGCTTCTGTAGTCCCCCTACTTGTAATATGAACAGAGAGAAAAGTCGTACTTCAAAATATCAATTAGACTTTCATCTGAACTGATGACTGCACAAGACTAGTTGGGGAAAAAAAATTAAAAAAGGCCATTTAGAATGTTTCTGCTCCTCCTTTCATACATTGCCAGTTTTATTGATAGGTGCTTGAGTTTGTATTACCATTTGTATCTCCAAGCTGGATATTACTGTGAATTGCAAGGAGCTTTGTAGTTCAACCTTTAACTCCAATCTCACCCCCTACGAGTCCACAGGCCTTTGAACAGCCACAGAGTGGCACTTTGAAATCAGGAGTTGAAAGTGTTTGACATGGAAAGGGGAGCTTGAAAGTCTTGCTCTTTGAACCTTTTCTTTTCAAAGTCCCACAGAAAGTACAGGCGGGACAATAATAGGCAGTCTAGGGGGCTCTCTGAAGAGGGGCTCTGTGGTAATGAGGTTTTAAGTGTTTCCCTGGCTCCATCCCATTCTGTTTCCTCTGTGTGAAGAAATTAAAGCTGTCTTAAAGATAACACAGTCACCTTTGGGTGGCAGTAGTTGGATTTCTTAAGAATAAAAAAGTTAATTCATTGTTCAATGACATTGTGAGAAACATTCAGCCAGCCAGTGAAGACTAGAAAGTAGACGTCAGAATTCTCTCTGGCCCAGGGAAGTTGGAAGAATGTAGCATGATGTTTCAAAACTTTCCAGTGACCAGGAAGAGGCTGCAAAAGGGAAGAGCAAATCTGACTCCATATTGGATTTTCTTTTCACTCTAACTTTTGTATTCCATTGCTTCTACTACTAGCTAAAAAAGTTCTTCTAGTTTGAAATATATTGGATAACCTATTCTCAAGTCACTGACCTTTAAAGGTATAACACTTTTCCATTCATGTAGTGAAAAAGCTGCAGAAAGAGAATAACTTTTGTCTTGTTGAAGCCTCATAGGAATATCTTGACCAGACCTACCTGGGCAGCTGCAGCAATGAAGGATTCAACATCAAGAAATTTGATACAACTAGCTACACCCCTCCCCTTTTAGTGTAAAAGTAGCCTGAATTCTAACTCTGGTAAACTGGTGTTTAGGGACATTAGTCCACCATCTTCTCAGTCTGCTGGCTTTTCTAACAAAGTTATCATTCCTTGCTCCAGCAACTCATCTCCAATTTATTGGCCTGTCCTGATTTGGAAACAGGGTGATTTCTGAAGCTAATCTACTGAAGGGAAGGTGTGCTGCTTACCTTTACTTGAACAGGGATTTAGTCACTACTGTGGCATGACCACACTTTACTGCTTGGCTGAGAATTGGATTAAATTCCAAACCCATCACTGGTTTTAAAACCAAATTCAGATCTTTGATGAGTATGGTGAGGTAAGATCGTGCCTTAAGCTTTGGGACAGTTTAAATCAATGTCAACAGAATGAAAAGGTGAAGTTGCAAACAGCTCTACATGTATTTTCTGTCTTATTGGACATCCTTTGAGAATGAAGATGCTTCCGTCACAGCAGTCTTTAAAATATA
Source organism: Redunca redunca (assembly GCA_006410935.1). Taxonomy (NCBI): domain Eukaryota; kingdom Metazoa; phylum Chordata; class Mammalia; order Artiodactyla; family Bovidae; genus Redunca; species Redunca redunca. The sequence continues at coordinate 51,736 of SJYQ01001760.1, forward strand.
CATCTTATCTTTCAGGAAGTCCTCCTTTCCACCAGTGTACACTCCCATTATACCAAATCCATTATGGTGATGGAATGGAGAAAGCAAAACAGATTGCAAAAATAAGCAATGAATGACATTGAATTTGATGTATTAAAAATAACAATTTATCAATACATTTGGTCTGGTGGCTAAAATAATCAACAGATAACCATATTAGATAGAAATTTAATCAGTGTTAAATTTGAAAAAGGAAAAGGCAACAAGAATATTTATTAAGCACCTAATATGTGACTGACACAGTATGTTCCAATGTGCTTTACAGATGTTTTCCTATTAGCCTTCTTTATAACCTAGAGATAGGTATGGTTATCCCTAGTTTATGGATGACCTTGAAAGTTATAGACAGTAAGTAGCTAAAACATGATCACAATGCTAAAAAGTAGTGAAATCAAAAATTTACATCCAATCATTGTGATTTCAGAATTCATGATTTTTGAATTGTATGGCAAATGGGTGGGTGTGTGCTCAACCACTTCAGCCATGCACAACTCTTTGCAACCCCATGAACTGTAGCCTGCCAGGCTCCTCTGTCCATGGCATTTTCCCAGCAAGAATACTGCAGTGGATTGCCACGACCTCTTCCAGGGGATTTTCCTGACCCAGGGATCAGACTCTTGCGTCCTGCATCTCCTGCATTACAGGCAGATTTTTTACCTCTGAGCCACTGAGGAAGCCCTATGGCAAATGAGTATCAGGAATTAATTCATAACAAAGACATATTTTGAGTAAATTATCTAGATCATTTATTATAACAATGACTATTAATCCCATTTTGGTATCAGCAAATTGCCTTCTTAAATAAGGAGAAATTAAACACATTTAACATAGTTTTAAAGATTTGGGGGATTAAGAGTATATACCAAGTCCTAAGTGAAAACTTTTTCCAAACATTCTCATTAACCAACAATAATACATAATGCAGTTGTTGAAAATGATTGAAATGCACAGAGTCTGGAAATAGCTACCTGAATCTTTTATATAAATACCTTTTAATTATCTCTATGATTACTATGAATCTAAAAGCAAGTTTTCATTAGAACATGACATTTTGTTGTGTTACAATACCAAAGTAATTTATGCTATTTTTGTGGCCATTCCTGAAGGATGAAAAAAAACCTGGACTAAAATATAAAAACTCTCTGGGTTGCTATGGTTTATTAATTGCATAAAGAGTACCTTTTTTTCCTGTGCTTTGAAATCCAAAAAACATATATTTATTTTCTATCATGAAATGGTGTTTTCTTTGCATAGCTAACATTCACTATACTGTGACTACATAAGAGAGAGTTAAAAATAATGATCATTATTCTAATAAGCATAGACCCTTGTGAAATCCCTTCTGGCAGTAGATTGTTTTATTCCCTCCACAGTTTCTTGAATAACTAATTTGTGGCTCAGTGTTTTCTATGTTCTGACCTATTTGAAATACAAGCACTTTGTTATAATAAAAAAATTAGTTTGAGCACAAATATTTACAAACATATATACATAAATGTATTGTTATATATATATACCTATGCACCATATTAAATTAGCAAGGGTCTTGGACACCAGACTGCTTAGACACTGGGTCCTGGTTCAGATATTTCTTAACTGTGCAACTTCGGGCAAGTTACTTAGGCTCTCTGTGGCTCTCTTTATTCAATTGCAAAATGGTGATAGTATAGCATATTCACAGAGAAGATGTGAAAATAAATGAGAAAACAAAAACAGTGCCAATGAAAGCTAGCTGCTGTTGTTATTAAAGGTATCGTGTCTTTATTTGTTCTAGTGACCTAGTAACCATAGATACCAAAAATTTAAATATAGCTGTAAATAATATGACTGTCATACATCTCATTTTTTAAATCTGGGAAAGACTGAATAATCATAATTATGCTATTTTTAATCCATTATTATCATTATAGTTGNTAAACTAAGTAACTAAGACAGAAAGCATAGATAGTCAAACCAAGGGCAATTATAAAAGTTTAATTACTATTAGAACATTTTTTTCTAACTAAATTTTATTTTACTACAATACTGATGAAAAGAAAAACAAGCAAATAATAATTGGGCCAATTTTAAGATGGGTGATGGGTATGCACCAGCTCAAGAAGACCATTGATTACGATTCTGTTTTGCAATATAACTAAAATCTGTGTCTGCATGTTTATTCAATATAATAGAGTCTACTTTAGAAATATACAGACTATTTACACACACACACAAACAAAATCACATTTTTCCTTCCCAAATCATGAGATTGCATAAAAATGTGTTAAAGCAGAGGTGCAAGTTTGGAAAGCAGAGGAAAGAAAACTGTAAGAAGTCTATGTGGGTAAACATATCAAAATAACTCCTAGGGCAATGTTTTTAAAAAATTAACTAAAAATCAGTATATTTCTCTTTATAACAAAGTTATTTTAGTTTATTTGAAGTCTTAGAAGACTAATGCTAATACATTAATTTCTTCTTTTGCCATTAACTCATAAGAATTATATGTGCTGACATTGGCACTTCTTTATATATCATTCCATTATCTGAATTCCAGACACAAAACACTTTAAACAGTCAGGACTCAATGAAAATTTCTTCCTAGGATCTTGTAATTTTTACACAAAATAAAATTGCTTATTTTATAGGATAGCCAGTTCTGATAGAGGTTGGAAAGTTTATGAAATTTAAAAATAGTTTATTTAATTTGAAAATGCAGCATCTTTATCATGTTTTTACCATTTTCCTATCACTGAAGGGTTTCATACTTTCCTTTAATTGAAAAACTAATTATCAGTTCAGTTCAGTTCAGTTCAGTCGCTCAGTCGACTCTTTGCGACCCCATGAATCGCAGCACACCAGGCCTCCCTGTTCATCACCATCTCCCGGAGTTCACTCAGACTCACATCCATCCAGTCCGTGATGCCATCCAGCCATCTCATCCTCGGTCGCCCCCTTCTCCTCCTGCCCCCAATTTCTCCCAGCATCAGAGTCTTTTCCAATGAGTCAACTCTTCGCATCAGGTGGCCAAAGTACTGGAGTTTCAGCTTTACCATCATTCCTTCCAAAGAAATCCCAGGTTTGATCTCCTTCAGAATGGACTGGTTGGATCTCCTTGCAGTCCAAGGGATTTTCAAGAGTGTTCTCCAACACCACAGTTCAAAAGCATCAATTCTTTGGCGTTCAGCCTTCTTCACAGTCCAACTCTCACATCCATACATGACCACAGGAAAAACCATAGCCTTGACTAGACGGACCTTAGTTGGCAAAGTAATGTCTCTGCTTTTGAATATACTATCTAGGTTGGTCATAACTTTTCTTCCAAGGAGTAAGCATCTTTTAATTTCATGGCTGCAATCACCATCTGCAGTGATTTGGGAGCCCAAAAAGATAAAGTCTGACCCTGTTTCCCCATCTATTTCCCATGAAGTGATGGGACCGGATGCCATGATCTTCGTTTTCTGAATGTGGAGCTTTGAGCCAACTTTTTCACTCTCCTCTTTCACTTTCATCAAGAGGCTTTTTAGTTCCTCTTCACTTTCTGCCGTAAGAGTGGTGTCATCTGCATATCTGAGGTTAATGATATTTCTCCTGGCAATCTTGATTCCAGCTTGTGTTTCTTCCAGTCCTGTGTTTCTCATGATGTACTCTGCATATAAGTTAAATAAGCAGGGTGACAATATACAGCCTTATAACCTAGTATATGTTGCACATATAAAATAGATACAGATAAAATATTAACATAGGTATTGATATGCAAAGTTGTTGTCATACTAGAACTTTTCATTCTAGAATATTTCTTTTCCTGATAGACTTAGTGAACNNNTACTTAATTGATGACTATGTTTCTTCCTGACTCAATAACATTGTTGTTTCAAAATAAACTCTTTTTCTTATAAAACAATCAGGCATCTTCATAACAGAAACTAAAAGGCATAATTCTTATAATCCAAAAGGATTTAATGTTATTTAGAAAACGGCACACAAAATTCACATCATATGCAAATTTCCCTCCTCCATATTTACTTGTTTCTCAAACCACATAATAAGAAAAATATAAGTAATTATGGATTAACTGCATTCCACGTGCCAGACTGAATCTTTTCAGAGTGAGCTGGGAAGTCTGAGTGTAACTTTCACAGGATCTCAATTTTTACATAGATAAGATGAGGCTTCCTAAAATTATGGTTTAGAAAATGCTTTTAAAATTTATGAAATGAGTAGTCATAGGTGTTCAACATGATTCCCAGATTTTCAAAATGGTAACCTTCCAGCCAACTTTTTTAAATGACCAGGTATGACCCATAAAGTTTGATAATAGCAAAAATTCCCTGACCCAGCCCTGGAGTTTCTGACTCTTTCAGTCTTTATTTCAGTTCAGTCACTCAGTCATGTCCAACTCTATGCGACCCCATGGACAGCAGTACGCCAGGCCTCCCTGTCCATCACCAACTCCTGGAGTTTACTCAAACTCATGTCCATTGAGTCGGTGATGCCATCCAACTCATTGAGAATGGTCATGCCATTGTCCACTTCTCCTACCTGCCTTCAATCTTTCTCAGCATCAGGGTCTTTTCCAATGAGTCAGTTCTTCGCATCAGGTGGCCAAAGTATTGGAGTTTCAGCTTCAGCATCATCCTTCTAATGAATATTTAGGACTGATTTCCTTTAGGATGGACTGGTTGGATCTCCTTGCAGTCCAATGGACTCTCAAGAGTCTTCTCCAAAACCACAGTTATTGGATATAAACAAAAAACCTGCAGAGCCAACCATCTTACAATTTGAATGTGTTGCTAGATTTATGAAACACAAGTCTCAAAACTTTTTCTTCTAAAATATTACTATTATGTCTATATTATAAATTACTTTTAAATGAAAAATATTAAAGAATTTGAGTTTTCATTGAGAATAACCTATATTTCAACCTTCCTGCTTTACTTACTGTTGATTAGACTGAAAAATAAACTAAAAACAATGGCAAATCAAATTGAGTAACTCTTCCTCCAAAGAATTTTTAGCATGAATTGAAATAACATTATTAGGTGGATGGAGCTGAAAGATCCCTCAGAACTTGGGTTTCCTAGATGAGTTGAGATGCATGAGCTCTGGAATGAATATTTTAAGTACATTGAGAGATTTAACCATTAATATATTTTCTTTTCATTCCTTTGTTGTTGTTGCTGCTGCTGTAATATGGATTAGCACTTCACAATAGTCATTATTATTACCATGCTCAGCAGCAATTGCAAGGGATCATAATTCAAAAGATTAATGGCAAGTGCTCTGAAGATAGACTTCTTAGTTTCAAATCTTGGCTCTACTACAAAATTGCTCTGTGACTTTGGGTAAGTTGAATTATTGATTGCTAGTTTGAAAATATCAGTATAAAATCATTATTTACCTCACAGAGTCCCGGCAAAGATCACCTGAAATAATACACATGAAGTTCACATTTTATTGCTTGGCATGAAAAATTTTAATATATGTTATCTCTCTGATTATTATTATCATATTTATGAATCGAGTCACATTAAAAGAAACCTCAAAACAAAACTGAAGTACATTCTGTGACACTGCTGAATAACTAATACATACATTCTTTCACTGAAAAAGTATTGCCTACAGAAAAGTCTATCTTCTCTGTTGTCCCAAGAGTATATTACATTAGCATTTCATTATAATTGTTAACAATAGTTTTGTATATTTTTTCTCATTTAGACTTTGTTATTAAAAGTATGCATACTACCAAA
>SJYQ01001760.1:66897-93343 GCA_006410935.1 Redunca redunca
GCCTAGGGCAAATATAAAGAAAAAATTTTGTCCCCCATACATACATTTTAATAAAGGAAAGCAGTATGGCATAATAAAATTTCAGATTCTTTAAACAAATAAAATATTCATTATTAATATGGCTTTTTATTAGAAGAAATCTTAGTTTTAAATGTTGGAAAACTGAAACTGAGATAAATTCTATATGACAAAAAATCATACATCAATTACTAACTAGAGCATCTGTTCTCCAACATATTAGTCTACATACAGTGTGCCTAAGTCTCTCTAAAATGTTATTTTTAAGCCCAATTATTGCTGTTCATTGGGCTTCCCTGGTGGCTCAATGGTAAAGAATCAGATTGCCAATGCAGGAGATGCAGGTTCGATCCTTGGGTCAGGAAGATACCCTGGAGGAAGGAATAGAAATCCACTCTAGTATTTCTTGCCTGGGAAATCCCATGGACAGAGGAGGCTGGCAGGCTATAGTTCACGGGGTCACAAAAATGTCGGGCATGACTTAGCAACTAAACAACAACAATATGACTTTTCGTTATGTAAACCAGTACATTTTCTAGGTATGCAATTATTTCTAAAGGATTCACACAAATTTCTCAGAATTTATTTTTACTCATCCTTTTTCCTTCAACAGATATTTCTTAAGTATTATGTGTGTTTACACTACACTAGGAATATCATTAATAGGCAAAAAAGAAATGTCTATTGGATATTCTTCACCAATAGTTGAATTTTTAAAATAAGAAGCAAGAAGGTATGCTGCTAAGAGTCTTTCAAAATTTAATGCCTTTCTCCACCTTTTTGTTCTACATAAGAACATCCAGGAGCCCCAGCTTCCTCCACTCATGAGAAATTTATTACCATGCAGCCTAGTCAGAATAATGTAAATGCTATAATCAACATGTTCCATAAGGAATGCAGTAATCACTACAGGTTAAATAGAGAAAGTTTTAATATTCAGGATGTTTCCTAGCACTTTGAAAAGCTTCAGCATCAAGATAAGACTCTAGGTGACATAAGGCAACCACAGCAACCTCCTATGCACCCTGGGAGGAACCCTACAGCAGACCATCCCTTTGTAATCACAAGCACCACCTAGAATAACAATTGCTATTGTTAGCTGTTTAGTCATGTCCCATTCCTAGCCCATGGACTGTAACATTCGAGGTTCCTCTGTCCACGGGGATTCTCCAGGCAAGAATATTGGAGGGGGTTGCCACACTCACCTTCAGGGGATTTTTCCCAGCCCAGGGATTGAACCCTCATCCCTTATGTCTCCTGCTTTGGTAGGACAGTTATTTACCACTAGTGCCACAAAGTACCCTTTAATGAGTTTTAATGTGTACTTTTTGGAGAAGAAAATGTCAGCGCACTCCAGTATTCTTTCCTGGAGAATTCCATGGACAGAGGAGCCTTGTGGACTCCAGTTCATGGGGTCGCAAAGAGTCGGACATGACTGAGAGAATAATCAATGTGTATTTCCGCATTTATTTCAGGTCCTGAGAGCCAGCTCTTAACTTAGTGTATAGAGTATATATCGGTACCAGAAATAGAAACACTTTTGTTACTTTTTCACTAAGATAACTTAAGTAGAAATTGTTGCTGATGTTGTTTAGTCGCTAAGTGGTGTCTGACTCTTCGCAACCCCATGTACTCTTTGATGAGCCCAGTAGGCTCCTCTGTCCATGGGATTTCCCAGGCAAGAATACTGGAGTCAGTTGTCATTTCCTTCTCCAGGTGGTTTTTCTGACCCAGGGGTTGAACCTGAGTCTCCTGCACTGGTAGGCAGATTCTTTCCTACTGAATCATCAGGGAAGCTAAATAGAAATTAAGTAGATTAATAAATCTCTAACCCTACATCACATTCATTCTCACAATGCCCAGCAAAGAGTCATTTCTATAGCAATATCAAACTTTAATATAAGTCCACCTATATTGAGGCCCTCTTCTAATTACTTGTAATAATTCATAAAATGCCACAACTCCAATAAATAGATGTCATTATTGTCTTCATTTTAAAATAGAGAATTTGAGTCACAGGTTAAATAGTTTGCCCAGGTTTACAACAGTGGTAAATAACTCTAAAGCCTTAGATTTTAAACTCTGAGTTTTGCTGTCTCTGAGTGTTCAATATAATTTTACATGGAGAATAAATTAATATAGAATGGAAAAGAATTTTATAAGTATTTCCTAATTTTTTTCAGTACCATTCTCAAACTAAACTTAGTAAATCTGTTATATCTTTTAACCTCATTACAGTACCTTGAAGATTTCTGAGGACTAATTACTGTTTATCAAAGAAAAAACATCAGTGCACATTGTATTCAATGAGAAAATATTGGATAATTTTCTAGATGTTTTTCACATGTTCAGAAAAGTTAAAGGCAAGTGTAATTATTGCACTGGGTTGTGTGGGAAGGATGTATTTTTATTTCACTTATACTGCCTTAGATATGAGACTTCCATTCAGAGGACTCTAGCCAGATCATGAATTTAGCCAAGGGTATAATGGTGGCTCATTTTTATAACAGAGGAGAAAACATAAGTCAATACAGCCAAAAAGACCAGCATTTAAAAATGAATGATGATAGCCAATGAATCAATTCTGCCTATTACCATGTTACAGTAATAAGAGGAAAAGGATATTCAAAGCTGAAGGGTAGTAAATATGGAGCAAATAAACTAAAATGGTATAACAAAGTGCACAATCAACCTATGGGATATACTACTACAGAATGTAATCTCATTGAATAATGTGGATGGATTCCTCAAACATTCAGGCAATTTTATGACCATCGACCACATTTGTCTTCATATAAGTTAAAAAGATGATAATCAAATCTCGTGCTTCTGGAAGGAAAGTGATTGCCTATTAGACATTGTTTTGGATAATGTTTTTATTTGGTTTCTTCTGAATTATAGGCTGATATAGGGAGGATATGAACTTTCTTTTTATTCTTTGTATTTCCTGTTTGTCCCACTTCAGGACATTTATCTCATATTGCTGTATTGCAGTTATTTGTGCACAAATCTAAGTCATTTAAATCTTTAAGCTAACTCTTCAGTGGGAAGAACTACATTTATTCAACTGATGTTTTCCAAATAGCTAATAAAGCGAATAACTTATGATAAGGAGTTAAGAAGTATATGCCACATATTTTTCTTTCTTAGAGAAAGAGCAACCTACTGAAAAGATTAAACATATTTTAACATTCTTCTGAAATGTTATTTGGAAAAGTAGAATATGTCCTCCATATATCTTACTTCTAAGTAGCATGACTAATAACATAGTCAGCTTTAATTTTTCATTGATTTATTTCTTCATTATTCCTTTCTGAGATATTGACTTGATATTATAATATTATACCCAATTTACAGAAGGGAAAACTGAACACGAGGAAGGTGGTCACTCCTTCTATCTAACTGGTTCAGGTAAAATCAAGAACCCACGAAGTCAAACCTATTAATTTTTAACCCATGATCTTTCTGTATAAAAGTCTGTACCTCAGCAATTACTTAATCCCCAGAACTAAAGTATTTCACTGTGCTAAATACATGAAATCCCAGGGCAAATCATTATTTTTTTTGGTTAAATTTTCAGTAGTCTGTTTACTATTTTACAAGTACAAACTTTGCTTGGACCTTTAGACACAGCTTTTGGAGAGAAAGCTGTGAGAAGGCACCAATATGATGAATAACAGTGGCCTGGTTGTGTAAGATTAAAATGATTTAATTGTAGAAGGTAGGATGAGAAAATGCTTTAATGAAGCAGTTGAAAAGTTCTATCCTTTTATTTGTATGGTAGTGTGTAAATGGGTACTACTCAATTGCTTCAGACATGTCCCACTCTTTGCGACCCCCTGGGCTGTAACCCACCAGGCTCCTTTGTCATGGGATTCTCCAAGCAGTAATACTGGAGTGGGTTGCCATTTCCTCCTCCAGGGGATCTTCCCTCCCCAGGGATAGAACTTGCTTCTCTTGCATTGGCAGGTGGTTCTTTACCACTAACACCCCCTGGGAAGCTCTTGCCTACGTTTATGTACAAATAAATTGTAACAATTTGCAAGATTTTTGAGAAAAACCTACACTTTTCTCTGCAGACAGTAGAAGCTTATGTTTTTAATGCTCTACAAGAGAAGATTATTAACAGCAGTGATTCTGTAACCACTCTCTGAAAAACAAACTTGAATACCCTAGCACCCAGATAATACATCACCTAGAACAATTTCTTGATATTTCAAACCTAAAATTAAAAGATGCTTCCTTCTTGGAAGAAAAGCTGTGACCATCCTAGACAGCATATTGAAAAGCAAAGCCATTTGCTTTGCCAACAAGGTCCATCTAGTCAAAGCTATGGTTTTTCCAGGAGTCATGTATGGATATGAAAGTGAAAGTCACTTAGTTGTGTCCCACTGTTTGTGACCCAGTTGACTATAGGCCACCAGGCTCCTCCATCCATGAGATTCTTCAGGCAAGAATACTAGAGTGGGTTGCCATTTCCTTCTCCAGGGGATCTTCCCGACCCAGGGATCGAACGCAAGTCTCCTGCATTGCAGGCAGATGCTTTAACCTCTGAGCCACCAGGGAAGCCTGTATGGATGTGAGAGTTGGACTCTGAAAGAAAGCTGAGCACCAAAGAATTGATGCTTTTGAATTATGATGTTGGAGAAGACTCTTGAGAGTCCCTTGGACTGCAAGATCAAATCAATCCATCCTAAAGGAAATCAGTCCTGAATATTCATTGGAAGGACTGATGCTGAAGCTGAAGTGCCAATACATTGGCCACCTGATGTGAAGAACTGACTCATTGGAAAAGATCCTGATGCTGGGAAAGATTGAAGGCAGGAGAAGAAGGGGACGACAAAGGATGAGATGGTTGGATGGCATTACTGACCTGATGCACACGAGTTTGAGTAAGCTCTGTGAGTTGGTGATGGACACAGAAGCCTGGCATGCTGCAGTCCACTGGGTTGCAAAGAGTCAGACATGACTGAGCGAATGAATTGAACAGAACTGAATATGACCAAAACTTCTGACATCTCATCCAACACCTCCTTTTACCCAATTCTCATGATTTTATTAAATAGCAATTCCATATTTTCATTTGCTCAGACTTTAAAACTAAGATTAACCTTCATTTTCTCATTCTCTCACACTCTAGAGAAATCTACTTGCAAATCCTTACAGTTTCATTTTCAAAATCAGTCAGGAATCTAATCAAAGTTAGTCTGTGTTTGGAAAAACTGTCAGCCCAGAACAACCCCCATCATCCATCAGCTGAACCACTACATAATCTCCTAACTGGTCTCCCTGTCTTCCCACTTCTCCAATGTCTCATTTTAGCATCCAGAATTATCATTTTATTTTTTGTTTTCAACCTCACTATGCAACATATGAGATCTTAGTTCCCCCACTGGGGACTGAACCAATGCTGCCTGCAGTGGAAGCGTGAACTCTAAACACTGGGCCACCAGGAAATTTCCCAGAATTATCATTTTATAGTAAAAGATACATTTCCCTTTCACATCTCATATCACTTATAATAAAATCCAAAACTATATTTTTCAAGACCTTGCATGATCTGATGCCTGATTACATTTTCAACTTTACTTCCTGTCCCAGTTTCTTCTCTTTCTTGGACCCAGACCTGTTGCTCTCCCAACTATTCTGCAAAACCACCTAGAGAGCTCACTTTTAATATTCTTGTCCTAGATATTCAAAAGGCTGCATATTGGATTTTCTTCAACATGTCACCTCCTCAAAGTCTTTCATGATTACCCCTATGTAAAGAGGGAACCTCTCACAGTGGTTCCTTGATTATCACTGAGATTATATTTTATATTGATTTGTTCTTTGTCTGAGCTCCTCACCATAATATAATATTGTTGAGCGTGGAAACTCAGTCTAGTGTAATACCCCTAAATACTAAAAATAATAACTGTCACACAGTGGGTATTCTGTAAGTATTGGATGAACTAGTGGCTATTACATTTGTTTATATTTATGTAAAATATGTGGAAAGAATAAATACATTCCCTGTGAAACAGTTCAATCTGAATGCATGCACATACTTACAGGTGCTCCTAATTTGCTAGGTGTTTAATTAGACAAGTGGCAGTTTAATTGGGAGGAAAAAGCAATATAACAGGGTAATGATAAAATGAAGAGATGTAAATGTGTGGGAGAAGAGAATCTCAAGGAAAACATGCAAAGAAAGCAAATGAAAATAAAGTGGATCATTGGAGTAACTGAAGAAAAGAAGTATTGTATGAGTATTGTGAGCTTCCCTTGTAGCTCAGCTGGTAAAGAATCTGCCTGCAATGTGGGAGGCCTGAATTTGATAGTCGGGTTGGGAAGATCCCCAGGAAACAGCTACACAGTCCAGTATTCTGGCCTGGAGGATTCCATGGACCGTATATTATTGTATGAGTAAAACAAGAGAAATTTGTGAAGAAAGTGGTTTTATTTACTTACACGTACATGTGATCATGCTCAGTCATGTTCCACCAGGCGTCTCTGTCTGTGGAATTTTCCAGGCAAGAATACTGGAGTGCATTGCTGTTTCTTCAACCAGGAGATCTTCCTGACCCAGGGATCAAAACCAAGCGTCTTGCATCTCCTGCATTGGCAGGTGGATTCTTTACCACTGCACCACCTGGGAAGCCCTGTATTTACCTAACAGAGTGGATATTCCTGTGTATCAGTGCGTAAAACGCAATCAGTAGACAGCCAGGACTGTATGATGCTAGTTAAGATGGGTTCCTTAAAGTGATATTCTCCTGGGCTGCCTGCTTCACCAAGATACCCTTCCTGAAACAAGTGAGAGCAAGGTTATCAACAATGTTAGATGACTGGCTCCTTTTCTCCGCCCTGATTCTTAACAACGAGTTTTTCAACTCTGGAAGTCAAATCATGACATCTCTTTAAACTCATACGTATTATTTCCCTGGTGCCAGAAGTGGATGTGTCATGGAAAGATGGCCTACAGCTATGCCTTATAAGGCTGAAAAATAAATAAAGCACACTGTGTTCCCCCTGTTGTCAAGCTTTCTCCTTGTAACTAAACCAGGCTGTCCCCCTTCATTCTGTTTGTTCTGACAAGTTTGCAAGTCAGGCCATCTATTCCCTTTCAGAGTGTTCTGTTGATAAATTACCTGGTCATAGGAAAAGTCCTAGTGAGATCATCAGTGCAAGATTTTCACTGATCCAGCTGTTTATACTATTTTTCATGGCAAGTCAGCAAGGCTTAAGTGTGCAACCATTGCTAGAGTGCATCTGAAATGATAGATCCAGGCAGTTGTTTTGTGGGTTGTTTTTAAAATGTATTCTATCAGATCTGCTCAGTGTTTTGACATAAATGTTCTACTTGAATCCTAAGAAAAACTCAAGAATAAACATTTTTTCTTTTGTTACTTAGAAAATGATCATCATCACAAGTAAATTCCATTCAGTGGAAGCCATTAGACACTTGTTACCAAGACACACCTTTAAGAAAGCCCCTTCCATTCAGTCTAAGAAGAGTTGAAAAAAACTACCACTGGCTAAAGATGCTATATTGTTTGCTTACACTCACCTCTGAGTATCAGTCTGAAAGTTAACAATTCACCTGACTTGGCAAAATTACTATTTATTTTAGACTGTGGGTCTCTGATCTGGAAATACTCAGATCTGAGAATGGCACCCTTTGAAGACAAAGGTTCTACAATATAGGCATTTTTGTACATATTGGGGCTTCCCAGGTAGCACTATTGTTAAAGAACTCATCTGCCAATGCAGGACACATTAAGAGATGAAGGTTTGATCCCTGGTTGAGAAGATCCCCTGGAGAAGAAGAAGGTAACTCACTCCAGTATTCTTGCTTGGAGAATCCCATGGACAGAGGAGCCTGGCAGGCTACAGTCCATAGGGTCACAAAGAGTCAGACATGACTGAAGGGATTTAGCATGCACATGTATATCTCAATCTATTTTGTTTCCAGGAATTGTGTGCAATGTCCTAAGCTAAACCAAGAAAAGTAGGAACCAGTTATCAATGTTAAAAATTGGTGAAAAGTATTCCAACAAAATCTAACAAAGACATGGAAATTATTTGATGAGGGAATTATCTGATGAGTTTCACTATTGGAGGGACATATGAAAATGATTTGGTTAACCATCTCACTTTGTATTCAATTCATTTAGTTATGAAAGACTCATAATTAAAGTTTTACTCCCAAATTATTTAAATAATTTGGTTCCAGTTTTCTGAAAACTGGACTAAAATGTATTTATATGCACCCTAAATGAAATATTAAAATGACTTTTAGATTAAAATTCATTGAGTTGTGGCCATATGTTTTCAAGGTTTAAAGTTATACAGATTAAAAATGAAAATTTTGATAATTCCAGTGAATTTTGAAAAGATAATCACATTATCTAATGAGATTCAGTTCAGTTCAGTTGCTCAGTCGTGTCCGACTCTTTGCGACCCCATGAACTGCAACACGCCAGGCCTCCCTGTCCATCACCAACTTCCGGAGTTCATTCAAACTCATGTCCATTTAGTTGGTGACACCATCCAGCCATCTCATCTTCTGTTGTCCCCTTCTCCTCCTACCCCCAGTCCCTCCCAGCATCAGAGTCTTTTCCAATGAGTTAACTCTTTGCATGAGGTGGCCAAGGTACTGGAGTTTCAGCTTTAGTATCAGTCCTTCCAGTGAACACCCAGGACTGATCTCCTTTAGAATGGACTGGTTGGATCTCCTTGCAGTCCAAGGGACTCTCAAGAGTCTTCTCCAGCACCACAGTTCAAAAGCATCAATTCTTTGGCGCTCAGCTTTCTTCACAGTCCAACTCTCACATCCATACATGACCACTAGAAAAACCATACCCTTGACTAGAAGGAATGTTGTTGGCAGAGTACTGTCTCTGCTTTTCAATATGCTATCTAGGTTGGTCATAATTTTTCTTCCAAGGAATAAGCATCTTTTAATTTTGTGGCTGCAATCACCATCTGCAGTGATTTTGGAGCCCCAAAAGATAAAGTCTGACCCTGTTTCCACTGTTTCCCCACCTATTTCCCATGAAGTGATGGAACCAGATGTCATGATCTTCATTTTCTGAATGTTGAGCTTTATGACAACTTTTTCACTCTCCTCTTTCACTTTCATCAAGAGGCTTTTTAGTTCCTCTTCACTGTCTGCCATAAGTGTGGTGTCTTCTGCATATCTGAGGTTATTGATATTTCTCCCAGCAATCTTGATTCCAGCTTGTGCTTCTTCCAGCCCATTTTCTCATGATGTACTCTGCATATAAGTTAAATAAGCAGGGTGACAAGATACAGCCCTGACATACTCCTTTTCCTATTTGGAACCACTCTGTTGTTCCATGTCCAGTTCAAACTGTTGCTTCCTGACCTGCATATAGTTTCTCAAAAGGAAGGTCAGGTGGTCTGATATTCTCATCTCTTTTAGAATTTTCCACAGTTTATTGTGATCCACACAGTCAAAGGCTTTGGCATAGTCAATAAAGCAAAAATAAATGTTTTTCTGGAACTCTCTTGCTTTTTCCATGATCCAGCGGATGTTGGCAATTTGATCTCTGGTTCCTCTGCCTTTTCTAAAACCAGCTTGAACATCAGGGAGTTCACGGTTCATGTATTGCTGAAGCCCGGCCTGGAGAATTTTGAGCATTACTTTACTAGTGTGTGAGATGAGTGCAATTGTGCAGTAGTTTGAGCATTCTTTGGCATTGCCTTTCTTTGGGATTGGAATGAAAACTGACCTTTCCCAGTCCTGTGGCCACTGCTGAGTTTTCCACATTTGCTGGCATAATGAGTGTCGCACTTTCACAGCATCATCTTTCAGGATTTGAAATAGCTCAACTAGAATTCTATCACCTCCACTAGCTTTGTTCGTAGTCATGCTTTCTAAGGCCCACTTGACTTCACATTCCAGGATGTCTTGCTCTAGATGAGTGATCACACCATCGTGACTAACTTGGTTGAAGATGTTTTTTGTACAGTTCTTCTGTGTATTCTTGCCACCTCTTTTTAATATCATCTGCTTCTGTGAGGTCCATACCATTTCTGTCCTTTATTGAGGCAATCTTTGCATGAAATGTTCCCTTGGTATCTCTAATTCTCTTGAAGGGATCTCTAGTCTTTCCTATTCTGTTGTTTTCCTCTTTCTTTGCATTGATTGCTTAGGAAGGCTTTCTTAACTCTCTTTGATATTCTTTGGAACTCTGCATGCAGATGCTGTTATGTTTCCTTTTCTCTTTTGCTTTGACTTCTCTTCTTTTCACATCTGTTTGCAAGGCCTCCCCAGACAGCCATTTTGCTTTTTTGCATTTCTTAGATAATCCAAATTGCTTCTATCTTCTAATAAAAAGATAAATTAATCTGGAACATTCTTATTGCAAAAATCATTTTTAAAAACTGAAAATATAAAATATTTGTTGTCATTTAATCCAAAATTACTAATTAGAAACCACCTACTGATTCAATTTTGATTGTTTATAACCACTCTTTGGGAGACTGAAAATAATATAATAACAGAGATATTTCTAAAAACTGCTTGAATAAATACAGAGTGGTCAAATGAGCTTAAGATACTTAAAAATGTACCCTCAATGTTTCCTCTCCTAATCTAATTTTATGTGAATCAGTGAGATTATTGAGAGATTAACTAACTGTATAATCAGCAATATATAATTCATAAATCTCAGAGGTAATGTCGGAGAAGGCAATGGCACTCCACTCCAGTACTCTTGCCTGGAAAATCCCATGGGCAGAGGAGCCTGGTAGGCTGCAGTCCATGGGGTCGCTAAGAGTCAGACATGACTGAGCAACTTCACTTTCACTTCTCACTTTCATGCATTGGAGAAGGAAATGGCAACCCACTCTAGTGTTCTTGCCTGGAGAATCCCAGGGCCAGGGGAGCCTGGTGGGCTTCTGTCTATGGGGTCGCACAGAGTCGGACACAACTGAAGTGACTTAGCAGCAGCAGCAGCAGCAGAGGTAATATAGAATTGGCTTTCCAGTATTAAACATTATTTTTTTTAACATTTCACTTTATAAGATAGATTACTATGTATGTCTAAAAAGTAGATGGTAATTCTGTTTTCATTGTTCGGTCACTAAGTCTTTTCCAACTCTTTGTGACCCTATGGACCGTAGCCTGCCAGTCTCCTGGGCCCGTGAGATTTTCTAGGTAAGAATACTGAAGTGGGTTGCCATTTCCTCACTGAGGCGATCTTCTTGACCCAGGGATTGAACTCATGTCTCTACGTCTCCTGCATTGGCAGGAGGATTCTTTACCAGTGCGCTACCTGGAAAGCCCCATTACACGGGTAGGCAAAGCACTGAATTTAGTAACATTCACTGCAACTGAAGAAAAGCATCATATCCAATTCCCTTTTAGATGTAGACCAACTTAATCTTCAGCAGTGGGAAGAAATTCCATTCATCCATCCATCCATTCATTCATTTATTCACATTTTCAGTAAATATTTTTACTGTCAGCCCAGATTTCAAAACTAACTTGACTCCTGTGGCAATTATATGACTTTGAGCAAGACATTTTATATATATGATCCTCTATTTTCTTATCAGTAAAAAAATAATGGGACATAGCAATAGTAATGATTTTACAGGATTTTTTTTTTTTTTTTTTTTTTGTATTAAATGAGTTAATGAAAGTAAAGCACTTAACAGGGCTCCTGACACTTGGAAAATATTTAATAGTTCTTACTAACATTTGTAAAATTATATCATCATGTGTCAGAACCTGTAACACACTGAAGCTATAAAGTATGTAGTAAAGACACAGTTTCTACCATCATATGAATTAAAAGCTTGTGATTGAGATAGACAATAACTAAACAAACATGTGCACCATATAAAACTGTGATTGCGTTCAATGATCCAAAGAAAGGTGCTAGCTTCTATGAGAGCTTTAATAGAGACATTTGTCACAGTGAGAATGAAGAGTTGCTTTATTTTGTTGTTTTGTTTTTTAATGACAGAAGGAGGAGAATGGGTCAAGTGGATTTAACAGAAATGTATTTAGCACAAGGATACTTGTCATCAAGTACAACATATCATCCACAACTATAACATTTTTCCATTTTTCTGTTCAATGAAGGAGATATTTGAACTTCTGCTAGTTCAGTTCAGTTCAGTCACTCAGTCATGTCTGACTCTTTGCAACCCCATGGACTGCAGAATGCCAGGCTTCCCTGTCCATCACCAACGCCCAGAGCTTGCTCAAACTCATGTCTTGCGGTCCTGCAAAATAGAAGCAGTACATAGCATTTCACCAATTTTACCCCCAATTTTGATATTCCCAAATTAGAAAGAAGGACTGGATGGGGCATTTAGTTATTACGCAGGATAAAAACAAAACTGCACAAAGTAAAAGGCCTCGGGCTCCTTATGAACTGTTTTCTTAGCTTGTATTTTTCAAACTTTTTGAACATTGCTCAATATGTAGTTTTCCAGATGCCTACTCTGAAGATTCTAACTCACTGGACCTGTAGGTGGGACCATTTAAAAATTTCCCCTATTCCATCTTTCTTTTCTCAATATATGAATTTTTAAACATTTCATTTTATATTGGAGTATATTGTTGTTGTTTAGTCATTCAGTCCTGTCTGATTCTCTGAAATCCGATGCACCAAGCCAGGCTTTCCTGTCCTTCACTATCTGTCGGACTATGTCCAAACTGATGAGTTTGAGTAGATGATGCCATCCAACCATCTCATCCTCTGTCATTCCTTTTTCCTCCTGCCCTCAAAAAGCATCAGGGTCTCTTCCATTGAGTCGGCTGTTCACATCACATAGCCAAAGGATTGGAGCTTTAGCTTCGGCATCAGTCCTTCCAATGAATATTCAGGATGTTCTCCTTCAGCATTGACTAATTAGATCTCCTTGCTGTCCAAGGGACTCTCAAGTCTTCACCAGCACTGTAGTTTAAAAGCATCAGTTCTTCGGCACTCAGCCTTCTTTATAGTCCAACTGTCACATTCATACAGGACTACTGGAAAAACTACAGCTTTGACTATATGGACATTTATTGGCAAAGTGATGTCTCTGCTTTTTAATAGGCTGCCTAGGTTTGTCATAGCTCTTCTTCCAAGGAGCAAGTGTCTTTTAATTTCACATTAGATTCTAGCCAATTAACAATGTTTTGATAGTTTAAGGTGGACATCAGAGGGGTTCAGCCACACATATACATGTATCCATTCTCCCTCAAACTCCCCTTCCATCCAAGCTGCCACTTAACATCAAGCAGAATTCCCTGTGCTATACAGTAGGACCATTTTGGTTATCCATTTTAAAAACAGCAAAATGTACATACTGCAGAGGGTGATTGCAACCATGAAGTTAAAAGACACTTACTCCTTGGAAGGAAAGTTATGACCAACCTAGATAGCATATTAAAAGCAGAGATATTACTTTACCAACAAAGGTGCGTCTAGTCAAGGCTATGTTTTTTCCAGTGGTCATGTATGGATGTGAGTTGAACTGTGAAGAAAACTGAGCCCTGAAGAATTGATGCTTTTGAGCTGTGGTGTTGGAGAAGACTCTTGTGAGTCCCTTGGACTGCAAGGAGATCCAATCAGTCCATCCTAAAGGAGATCAGTCCTGGGTGTTCATTGGAAGGACTGATGCTGAGGCTGAAACTCCAATACTTTGGCCACCTCATCCGAAGAGTTGACTCATTGGAAAAGACTGTGATGCTGGGAGGGATTGGGGTCAGGAGGAGAAGGGGACCACCGAGGATGCGATGGCTGGATGGCCTCACCGACTCGATGGACATGAGTTTGGGTGAACTCCGGGAGTTGGTGATGGACAGGGAGGCCTGGAGTGCTGCGATTCATGGGGTCGCAAAGAGTCGGACATAACTGAGCAACTGAACTAAATAAATACATGTGAAAAAATGCATAAAATTCTTGTCACTCAATGTGGATTTCATCTCTCTCAACAAATTACTATCTTGTTATCTTCATAAAGTTGCAAGTTCAGGAATTCCAGGATACTCTTACAGAAAGACCAGTAGAGGGAAGCTGTAGAATCAAGATGGTGATGCCAAAAATAAGCACCACTGTTTATAAATCAAATAAAGTATCTCCCCCTATTTTTTAAAGGCACCCATTGTTTAGTATTTTTTAAATATTTGTTTATTTGTTTATTTTGGCTGGGGCTTCATTGCCGGTCCTTGTCGCTGCATGGACTTTTCTCTAGTTGTGATGAGCGGGGGGTACTCTCTTGAGGCGCGTGGGTTTCTCCTTGCAGTGGCTTCTCTTGTTGCAGAGCACAGGTTCTAGGGCACATGGGCTCCAGTAGTGCCGGCCCGTGGCCTCAGTAGTGGCGGCTCCTGGGTTCTGGAGCACAGACTCAATGGTTGTGGTGTACGGGCTTAGTTGCTCCGCTGCATGTGGGATCTTTCCGGATCAGAGATTGAACCTGTGTCATCTGCATTAGTAGGCAGATTTTTTTTTTTTTTTTTACTACTGAGCCACCAGGGAATCCCCTCCCACTATTAAATAAGGCTATACATGAGCAGGCATTAGGATTTTTCTTATTTATAGGAAACATACTGGTACATCATAGATTTTTATTCATAATCTTCATGTATGCTTTGTATTTTTGCCCCATTATAGCAATGTTTATTACAGTTATTTAGCCTAAAACTTTAATTACTTCAGTCATCTTATATTTATCCTTCCCGCACACCTATACCTGAGAATCCTAGAGACTGGATCAGTATCACTAAGCATAAATGAACAGAACTCTGGTCCCTGAAGTAATCTACTATGCCTTTTGGTCTTTGGTTCATTAATACACACTTTTTTTTTTTTAAACTAAAAATCCTGAAAATCAACTGAAGACTATATCTAGAGTTTTTCAAGTTTTAGAATGTGTGAATTTCTCTCAATATAGTGATTTATGCTATTAAATTCTCCCAAATATCTTTAAAACTCACATTAGTACCTTCAAAGGCAACGTTTATAAGAATTTATGCATGTAACCGTGTAGGAAATGATAACAATTAAAACCATGGAGCAACTAACACCACACAAACACACACACACACACACACACACACGTGGGTACATGCGCATTTAATGTGTGTTCCCTTGTCTCTCTTCCATTCTAAGCTGTAAACTGAGTGTGTGTGTGTGTGTGTGTGTGTATATGCGTGTTAGTCACTCAGTCATATCCAACTTTTTGCGACCTCATGGACTGTAACCCACCAGGCTCCGCTGTCCATGGGATTTCCCAGGCAAGATTACTGGAATGGGTTGCCATTTCCTTCTCTAGGGGAACTTCCCATCCCAGGGATCAAACCCAGGTCTCCACATTGCCTGCAGATTCTTTACTGTCTGAGCCACCAGGGAAGCCCATAAACTGAGTGTGTGTGTGTGTGTGTGTGTGTGTATATATTAGGTGTTTCTATGTCCATTACTGCAAACCATACACTGCAATGTTTTAAGATGCTTTCATGTATTAATCTTTGTTACTTTTTAAAAATCTGTGTAGAGCAAGTAGATAGGAATGAAGCAAGGAAATAAAATTCACCTTTCTCACAATGCTTGAGCATTTTCATTTCCATACATCTTCAAAGAGTCTCGGCTAATTTGGGTTATGTTTCTATCACTATAGGTCGGCCCACCTATGCTAATTCAACTTTGCCTTAAGTAGCATAGATATCAAAAGTATCTCCTGCTGCTTAAGTATATTGCACTCTTCATTAAGGACTGAGGGATATGTGTGCAAAGGTAATGAGTACCCATGTGGGTTTCACACCCATCATGAAATGAAAATGTCTTGTGTTTCCATGGCTGTTCCTTGTATGCCAATTTCAAAGCCTCTGCACTGTGTCTTTTGCCTCTCTCTCTTTCTTCTTGCCTCAAGTTTTTAATAAAATTTTCACTCTTAAGGTGATGATGATATATTTAAATATTAGATACCTAAAAGAGAAATTTTATATTAACTATATATAATTGTAATAAATTTAGTTTGGAAATACATTTGCTACTCAATTTGTAGCCTATTTATTAAAGAAAACTATACAATTAAAGAAACTACCACTTTCCTAATCTAAGCAGTTTTGTTCCATAGATGGATCCCTGCAAGTATGCAGAAACTCCAGAGTTATTTCAACTGCCCTTATGTAGCAAAAATATGTTTACATTTGCCAAAACAAGATGTTAAATTTATCAAAATAAGTAAACTAAATTTACCAAAATGATAATTTTGGCCATGTTTGCAATTAAGTTGATATAAACCTAAATGATGTGAGAGGCTGATGTATTACTGTATATCCATCTCTAAAAAATATTTGTCTATTGTTCTTTATATTCCTCATGATTATAACTATAACTATACTTTTTAGAAAGAGAAAAGAATGAAGGTGGGCAAGGGAGAGACAAGGATTATTTACAGGGCTGTAGAACACCTTGGGGTCCACTAAAACCATAATTCGATGTCCACTTGTGTGGACAGTGGTCCAGGGGTCAGTATTTTATCTTTACTTTCCTAGAGAATGAAGAGATATAGCTTAATCTGACTTTACATAGATTCAGGACACATGCATCAGATTTCTGTGTTGAGATGTATCTCAACTGTGGGGCCCAAACCTGGCCTAGCCTAGACCCCCAAGGAGATCTCATTAAAAATAAGAACATGGAGCAATAGCGCTCCTCCAAGGGATTGTTCCAACCCAGGGATCAAACCCAGGTCTCTATTTAGAAAACATATGCAATCACATAGTAAAAAAGAAAATTTAGTGTGTATGAGAAAATTTTTTTTATTTTCAAATTCTATTTTGCATATATTTTCCTTATATCCTATTTCATTAAAACAAGTTTCTTTAGTATTAGTATTCCATCTAGCTTTTTAGTTCCTAAACATTTTAAGACTATTTTGAGCATTCTGTGCCGTGCTATAATCTATGTACTGGCTCTTACAAGGCAGAACTTTCTCTACAGTAAAAAAAAAAAAAAAAAAAAGTAGGGGGATTCACTTTCCAATTTCTTCATATATGAGAGTCAGTATGTTAAATCCTAAGCCAAAGATGGTCTGAATGAGGAATACTAAGATGATATTTGCTTTTTTCTAGCGCCTTCAGTGTCTAGTCCAGTAGCATCGTCAGTGAGATTCAATTAAAGCGCTTCTCACGAGCTTCCTTGTTCGCAAAGGCAGAGCATACTCACCCAAAGTTTATTTTAATTGTTACTTTTAGAAGTAATTCATGTTTTCCTCTCTGTACTGTTTTCTAAAGAAGTAAAAGAAAACAAAAACAAAGAAACCTCTACAACTCCGTAACTTGTCAGAGTTTCAAGTAGCCGGGCTTTTACATTGCTGCTGCCACCTAGTGGCTTCACAGTGGAAATCTCTTAACTAGTTTTAGGGAATAAAAGAGATTTGTCAAACCACTGCAAGGTCAAGTTGATTTTCTTCTGTGCTAGTCCTCATTTTACGAGACACATGCCCTAACAAACCAGAAGAAAATACTTCCCAGGAAAACGAATTCCAAGTCCATTAACAAAAAACAGAGAAGCTGATAAATTTCAATGACTGACTCAGAGAAGTATAACTTATCTAAATTTCATATGCAAATCTACTAAAGCCTCCCTTTTCTGGGGGGTGTGATTTAAGATTTTGTATTGTCAGTTCAGGTGGTAGATGCACTGGTCTCCACAGAGTAAAAGAAGAGCAAAGGGGGAGAAATGAATTAAAAGAGAGATGAGAAGCCTGAAATAAGCAACATTTTGTCTTGTAATTAGTTGCTTACTAGGTCCTAGAAAGTGATGATTATGATTATTGTTTTTGCTGTGGGCTTTCCCTCTACACTTCTGTTCATACTGTCTGAATTGTACAGGAAATAATTAAGCTTCTAGAGATTAATGACAGTTGTTCATCAAGTTGAGCAAATGAGCCAACATCCTTGGAAATGATTACACAAAAAGGAGACTGTCCTCCATGGTCCTCTAGGTAACTTGATGTAAGAATTAATTTATTAGCTAATTTTCTAAAGGAATAAGCGACCACTTGCTTGACGTAGGATAAGTGTTTGGACATGGAAGGGAAGATTAGACGTGCATAATTTTAGGCAATGTAAAAGCACAGGGAAAAAATGCATGTTATATAATAAGGTAAAATGTTTGAAAAAGTTCTCAAAATTGCTAAAAGTGTTTTGATCACTTTCAGCTTTACATAGCATTGGTTATAAATGTCAGGTATTCAAGTTGCAGATGTCCTAAAACATCACTCTATACTCTGAATTTGTATTGCATGTAGTCTTTGTCACGGGCAATATGGTATCAAAAGCCTATGATAGGGAGAAACAGATGATATATACTGTTTTAAATAGTGGAAAAGTAAAACATAATAATAATTGGATGTAATTCAGTCGATACTTGATGATATATCAATTAGGGTACCGTAGTGAAAATAGAAATAGCTCCAAGTCTATTCAAGAGAGAATTTCATGCAGGGGACTGTGATACAAGTAGTGGAATACATGAGAAACCTCAACCTTAAAATGAGCAGTTGTCAAAAGCTCTTACCGATCCTAGATTTCATCAGGAGAAGGAGTCAATGTTACTCAAAAGAAGAGATCAAAGCCAACCAAAAGAGGCCAATACACAGAATAGCCTGCCCTTCTCTTCTTACTCTGCAGTCTTACAACAGGGCTTTTAATTGGTTGGAAAAAGTCTGAAGCCAGGTCATATGGGGACCTGGAAATGCAACCTGCACACTTGATCATCTTTCAAAATAAAATAGAGCCAAAAAAAAAAAAGAGAGAGAGAGAGAGAGAAATGAATTCAGTAATACATACATCCATATATATTATATGCAGAAGGAAACGGCAACCCACACCAGTATCCTTGCCTGGGAAATCCCATGATCAGAGGAGCCTAGTGGGCTACAGTCCATGGGTCACAAAGAGTCATACATAATTTAGTGACTGAACCACCATCATCTATATATTATATATCCACACACAACTAAAATGGCCTAAAACAGACATCCATGTAATTACAGTTGCAATATAGAGACATTTTGGAGCGAACATTGTTCGTTCATTCTCAGTGCATCATTGTTCGTTTTAACAGGGTAGTTTTAGAAATGAGTGTCAAGTTTGAAATCAGATCTGCTAAGTTAGGGTTTTGCTGCTTGAACTCTGCACTGGGTCCTCAAATAAGCCTATACGAATGTAGTTCTTTGCCCTGTGTAAAAAAGCAGCCATATCCAAAGAGAATAGGAGGAAAAATCTAGAACTATTTCAAGTTTATATATATATATATATGAAAAAATATATATATATATATGAAAATACAACAATGATGATAATAATAATAAAGAATAAGTCAAGGACTGGCACAAGTAAGGACAATAAGAAAGAGACAACTTAAGAGAACGGACAGTGGAACATGACTTGAGCCATAAAGAAAGAGTAGAATCTAAAGAGAAGAAAGAAAGGACAAGCATATCGTGGCAACCGTTCAAGGCTAGATGCATAGGAAACTCTGCATAGGGTACAATCAGGAAGCGAGGAGGGGAAAACTAGACAGCTGTAAAACAGAGGCATGAAAAACAGGTTTGTGGACACAGTGTGGGAAGGAGAGGGAGGGTGAATTGAGTGAGTAGCACTGAAACATAAACAGTACCAGATTTAAAAGAGATAGCCAATGGGGATTTACTGCAGCACTGTGTGATGCAGGGAGCTCAACCTACTGCTCTGTGACAACCTAGAGGGGTAGGATGGGGCAGGTTGGAGGATGGTTCAAGAGGGAGGGGACATATGTACACCTACAGCTGATTTAAGTTGATGTTTGGCAAAAGCCAACATAATATTGGTGTTGTCCAAGGAGCAGTGACTGCGCAGGCACAGGAGGGCCGAGAGGAGCTACTCCATGTTCAAGGTCAGGAGGGGCGGCAGTGAGGAGATACACTTCATCCAAGATAAGGAGCAGCGGCTATGCTTTGTTGGAGCAGCTGTGAAGAGATACCTCACGTCCAAGGTAAGAAAAACCCAAGTAAGATGGTAGGTGTTGCAAGAGGGCATCAGAGGGCAGACACAATGAAACCATAATCACAGAAAACTAGCCAATCTGATCACACTAGGACCACAGCCTTGTCTAACTCAATGAAACTAAGCCATGCCCACGGGGCAACCCAAGACGGGCCGGTCATGGTGGAGAGGTCTGACAGAATGTGGTCCACTGGAGAAGGGAATGGCAAACCACTTCAGTATTCTTGCCTTGAGAACCCCATGAACAGTATGAAAAGGAAAAATGATAGGATACTGAAAGAGGAACTCCCCAGGTCAGTAGGTGCCCAATATGCTACTAGAGGACAGTGGAGAAATAACTCCAGAAAGAATGAAGGGATGGAGCCAAAGCAAAAACAATACCCAGCTGTGGATGTGATCAGTGATAGAAGCAAGGTTCGATGCTGTAAAGAGCAATATTGCATAGGAACATGGAATGTTAGGTCCATGAATAAAGGCAAATTGGAAGTGGTCAAACAGGAGATGGCAAGAGTAAACATTGACATTCTAGGAATCAGCAAACTAAAATGGACTGGAATGGTGAATTTAACTCAGATGACCATTATATCTACTACTGCGGGTAGGAATCCCTTAGAAGAAATGGAGTAGCCATCATGGTCAACAAAAGAGTTCAAAATGTAGTACTTGGATGCAATCTCAAAAACGACAGAATGATCTCTGTTCGTTTGCAAGGCAAACCATTCAACATCACAGTGATCCAGGTCTATGCCCCAACCAGTAATGCTGAAGAAGCTGAAGTTGAATGGTTCTATGAAGACCTACAAGACCTTTTAGAACTAACACCCAAAAAAGAAGTCCTTTTCATTATAGGGGACTGGAATGCAAAAGTAGGAAGTCAAGAAACACCTGGAGTAACAGGCAAATTTGGCCTTGGAATACAGAATGAAGCAGGGCAAAGGCTAATAGAGTTTTGCCAAGAGAACACACTGGTCATAGCAAATACTCTCTTCCAACAACACAAGAGAAGACTCTACACATGCACATCACTAGATGGCCAACACTGAAATCAGATTGATTATATTCTCTGCAGCCAAAGATGGAAAAGCTCTATACAGTCAGCAAAAACAAGACTGGGAGCTGACTGTGGCTCAGATCATGAGTTCCTTATTGCCAAATTCAGACTTAAATTGAATAAAGTAGGGAAAACCACTAGAACATTCAGGTATGACCTCAATCAAATCCCTTATGATTATACAGTGGAAGTGAGAAATAGATTTAAGGGACTAGATCTGATAGATAGACTGCCTGATGAACTATGGACAGAGGTTCATGACATTGTACAGGAGACAGGGATCAAGACCATCCCCATGGAAAAGAAATGCAAAAAAGCAAAATGGTTGTCTGGGGAGGCCTTACAAATAGCTGTGAAAAGAAGAGGAGCAAAAAGCAAAGGAGAAAAGGAAAGATATAAGCATCTGAATGCAGAGTTCCAAAGAATAGCAAGAAGAGATAAGAAAGCCTTCCTCAGCGATCAATGCAAAGAAATAGAGGAAAACAACAGAATGGGAAAAACTAGAGATTTCTTCAAGAAAATTAGAGATACCAAGGGAATATTTCATGCAAAGATGGGCTCGATAAAGGACAGAAATCGTATGGACCTAACAGAAGCAGAAGATATTAAGAAGAGGTGGCAAGAATACACAGAAGAACTGTACAAAAAAAGATCTTCATGACCCAGATAATCACGATGGTGTGATCACTCATTTAGAGCCAGACATCCTGCGATGTGAAGTCAAGTGGGTCTTAGGAAGCATCACTATGAACAAAGCTAGTGGAGGTGATGGAATTCCAGTTGAGCCATTTCAAATCCTGAAAGATGATGCTGTGAAAGTGCTGCACTCAATATGCCAGCAAATTTGGAAAACTCATCAGTGGCCACAGGACTGGAAAAGGTCAGTTTTCATTCCAATCCCAAAGAAAGGCAATGCCAAAGCATGCTCAAACTACCACACAGTTTCACTCCTCTCACATGCTAGTAAAGTAATGCTCAAAATTCTCCAAGCCAGGCTTCAGCAATATGTGAACCGTGAACTTCCTGATGTTCAAGCTGGTCTTAGAAAAGGCAGAGGAACCAGAGATCAAACTGCCAACATCTTCTAGATCATGGAGAAAGCAAGAGAGTTCCAGAAAAGCATCTGTTTCTGCTTAATTGACTATGCCAAAGCCTTTGACTGTGTAGATCACAACAAACTGTGGAAAATTCTGAAAGAGATGGGAATATCAGACCACTGACCTGCCTCTTAAAAAACCTGTGTGCAGGTCAGGAAGCAACAGTTAGAACTGGACATGGAACAACAGACTGGTTCCAGATAGGAAAATGAGTACGTCAGGGCTGTATATTGTCACCCTGCTTATTTAACTTATATGCAGAGTACATCATGAGAAACGCTGGGCTGGAAGAAGCACAAGCTGGAATTAAGATTGCCAGGAGAAATATCAATAACCTCAGATATGCAGATGACATCACCCTTATGGCAGAAAGTGAAGAGGAACTGAAAAGCCTCTTGATGAAAGTGAAAGAGGAGAGTGAAAAAGTTGGCTTAAAGCTCAACAGTCAGAAAACTAAGATCATGACATTTCGTCCCACACTTCATGGCAAATAAATGGAGAAACAGTGCAAACAGTGGCTGACTATTTTTCTGGGCTCCAAAATCACTGCAGATGGTGATTGCAGCCATGAAGTTAAAAGACACTTACTCTTTGGAAGGAAAGTTATGACCAACCTAGACAGCATATTAAAAAACACAGACATTACTTTGCCAGCAAATGTCCATCTAGTCAAGGCTATGGTTTTTCCAGTAGTCATGTATGGATGTGAGAGTTGGACTGTGAAGAAGGCTGAGCGCCGAAGAATTGATGCTTTTCAACTGTTGCATTGGTAAGACTCTTGAGAGTCCTTTGGACTGCAAGGAAATCAAACCACTCCATCCTAAAGGAAATCAGTCCTGAATATTCATTGGAAGGACAGATGCTAAAGCTGAAGCTCCAATAATTTGGCCACGCGATGCAAAGAGCTGACTCATTGGAAAAGATCCTGATGCTGGGAAAGATTGAATGCAGCAGGAGAAGGGGACACAGAGGATGAGATGGTTGGATGGCATCACCGACTCAATGGAGATGAGTTTGATTAGACTCCATGAGTTGATGATGGACAGGGAGGCCTGGTGAGCTGTGGTCCATGGGGTCAGGAAGATTTGGACACGACTGAGCAACTTAACTGAGCTGAACTGAACTGATATCACTATTATCAGAATTCAAAGTTGGAATGGATAACATGTGTGAATGATGAATTCTGGCTTTATTACATTCTCATGCGATATTGACTGAGTCACCTTCTTTCTCCAGTACTAATTGGATATGATAAAATGGCACCTGTGGAATTGCCCTCGTTTTTCTTTTTTTGCCTTTGGAATTATACATTAGTATATAATTCTGGAATGTCATAAAAAGAAATCTCTGCTCTGATAAAGGAAATGGTATTAGATGTAGTAGAATGAGTATTCTTAACTCCTATTTCAAATAGCCCTGTCTGATTAGCACATAAAGCAGACTGTCCACAGAGACCAACAGTGTGTTGTCAGAGATTAAATTAAAGGTTTTCCCCTCATTTCTTTAGTCATGGTCAAGATGGGAAAGACTACGCAAAAAGTACCAGAACTCTAACAAGCTATAGGTGGCTGGAACACAACGATGGATGTGTCTGAAGGCTTCTTTTCTATATTCATCTTTGGGTCCAGCCTGAAGTAATCTGAATTTTAAAGAATGACAGCCAGTATACATACACACATTTTTCCACATGGATACTATCATAATTTAATGTGACAAGCTTTGAACTTGATGACAATTAAGACTAATTTACTACAATACATTCATCAGATCATAAAAACTGCCCTTCGATAGAAGTGGTACAAGAGGAATTAAAGACTGTTGTTCAATATGATACATGTAGAGTAACTGATAATCCCAGATAAACTACAAGACCTGGTCCTTTCTGTGAAATTTTAGCAAATGTTGTGGGATGAGCAACCAGAGACACCTCTCAAACTTTGAGAAATAAATGATTATGTTTTACTCTGAGACTAAAGAATAAGTCCTGGAAGAACCATTTGTAGAAATCATATTACTCAACTAAGAATACTCCAAAATTCTATTGACTATAAGGCTTGAAGCTCTCAAAAGTCCTGGATTGTACTTAGAAAATTAAAACTAATTATTTGAATATGTTTACAAGTGATATTTTCACTGACAGAGAAAACAGATTCTTTGTGTACAGGGAGATACCAAAAAATAATAAATATATACCATTCAGAGCAGGAGGAAATACTAACTACTTTTAATCTACTGTAGTCGGTGAATTGGCCTCATCACCAAGCAAGAACAGGGCAATTTGGGGTAAAAATGAACTAGTGAATGGCAGAAGAGCTGCCAATGTATCTCTGTGGCTCCATTTACCTGCGTTATTTATACCACCTTCCATGACCAATTCCAGAGAGCCAAATTAGACCCACTGGTAGGAGAGCATTTCAACTGTGAATGAGTAATATCTTGTAGGACATCCTTTTTACTTGCCTGGAGTTGCTTTCTGCAGTGTTCCTTGATAGAATCGGGTTCAGTACTGGGGATATTTAAACTATGTCATTAGTTTAGAGAATGATGGCATCGGAGTTCACACTCACAACCTTACAATAGGTGTATAGGTGTGTGTGTGTGTATTTTCAGTTGTTCAGTCATGTCTGCCCATGGACTGAAGCCCACCAGGCTCCTCTGTTCATGGAATTTCCCAGGAGAAACTATTGGAGTGGGTTGCCACTTCCTTCTTCAGGGCATCCTCCCAACCCAGGGATCCAACCTGGGTCTCCTGCATCTCCTGCATTGGCAGGTGGATTCTTTACCACCTGGGAAGTGCAAATGTGTACGTAGCATGGCTGGCCATGCTTTTGACCCACTGTGACTGTTCTTAAGCAAAACGTTAAATCTGCTGGATTATATTAAGGAAAAGCGATCAATTCCTGATTCTATAAGAATGTAAAGTGGCAAGAGGAGTAAAACATATGAAAGATCAAAGGCCATTGTTACTTTAACGTGAGACTGAAGAGAATAGCAGTGTATAGAGATTGCAGGCCCGATGTGTGATCACACTCCCCATGCATTTTAAGAGCTGTGAACGAATATCTGATTTCTTCTTCTTTTTTTTTCCCCCGCAAGTCATATAGTAAATAGCTAGCACTAACAAAGTCAAATATTAATAACCAAGAACTACAGATCCTCAAATCCCCTTTCCCCCAACCAGCAAAACCCATAGAAATTTACACTGACCAAAGTAAATAGAAAATAAAAGTCAAACCACTTAAACGGTTGACATTTAGGGATGGAGCCAGACACTCGCTTTCATCCTTCTGAATCACCAGTGTTATAACATTAACAGAAAATAAGTGATATTATGAACTTGGTGTAAAAGTGAGTGTTCAGGTCCAGTGAACAATAATTTAATTAATACCTGCTGATGATTAACGTATGTTTTAAATTTCATGTTAGCAAAAGAGAACTATTTTCCTTTGCACATCATAGCTGCCTTATCTCTCTCTCTCTTTTTTTTCTTTTTCAGTAAGAAAGAACCATTTTAAAGTAAAATAGCTCATAGCCATGGCCACATGGACCATGATCAAAATTAATTTTGAACTGGACTTATTAGTTGTAATGAGCATGACTGACTTAGAATGCAGAGTGTCTAATTTATCAAATTTGCTTTTCTCTGTTTCTGTGATATTCCGTCCTTTGAAAATATGAATTTAAAACACATCCTTTGGGAAGTTATTTCACTGATCCCAGAGAAGGATAAATTTTACCTTATTAAATTGTTACAGTATGTACTAAAGCCAGCTGTTTTTTAGTAGGTGGTGAAAATAGAGGATTATAGCCAGGAATACAATGGCTGTTGCCTTTCAGTGTCTGGTTTTCACCTTATAGTGAGAGTGCTGAATCAGAGAAGGAAAGAAAAACCATGATTTCTTCTCTAGCCAGACAACACTAGGCATGATGATGGTTGAGACAGTGTGGGTTCTGAAGGATGTCAGAAAAAAGCAACGCTGAATGAACACTAGTCAACTAGTCAGAATTGTGTTCTGTAAAAAAGAAGACCATCACAGATTGAAAGCACCAGGTAATCACAGCTCCAAATATGACAGACAAAGTCCTTTCTTTTGAAAACAACTTGCTGTCCTACCCTCTTTCTTTTCCTAAGGCACCTTCGGTGTGCTCTAAGTTTCCATAAGAAGAGTTGACTTTTCATAGCAAATGTATAGAAAGCAGATCACCTAACTGTATGAGACTCAAGGAATCCCACATGGCCATAATCTCTCAATGAGAAAAAAAAAAAAGTATGTA
>SJYQ01001760.1:93386-114179 GCA_006410935.1 Redunca redunca
AGTATGTGTGTATATATATATATATATATATATATGTGTGTGTGTGTGTGTGTGTAGGAAACTATGAATTGTGGATTCATTGACTATGAGTTTCAAAAATGCTGGCATGTAAAGTGAAAGTGGGAAAAACCAACTTTTTACATGTAGCTAATTAGAATTTCAAGAAAAAAGTTGACATTTGTTATTATGTTATTCCCAAAACTCTACACAGTGAACATGGCTTTGTGTGTGTGATATCTACTCCAACATTTGTAGACAATTATATATTTTATAATCTATAGCTCCAAGAAGAACATAATCATCAATAATAGAGAAAGAAGAGGAAGGAGAAAGGGGAAGAGGGGAAAGAAAACAACAAGAAGAAACAAAAAGAATGAAAATAATTGAAAGCCTATCACATACTCATTAGTCTAGGCCTCTTTCCCCTTGTTTTTGTTTCAGTTAATACAGCAATTCTAAGGATAAGTGTTGTTTTCTCTATTTTATGAGGAAAGAGATATTTTAAAAAGTAAGGAAACTTATTCAAATCCATTTAAAATAATCTGTATTTGGCCTTCAAGATTGGTCCAAATGTTCACATTCTTCCCAGTTTATAGGACAACTCTTTCTTTAATTTTTTTGGAGTATAGTTGCTTAGAATGTTGTGTTAGTCTCTGCCGTACAACAAAGTGTATTAGCCATACATATACATACATATACAGCCCTCCCTTTTGGACTTCCTTCCCATTCAGGTCACCACAGAGCATTAAGTCAAGTTCCCGGCGCTCTATGGTATGTTCTCATTAGTTACCTATTATATATATAGTATCAATAGTGTACACGTGTCAGTCCCACTTTTGTAGAGAGCAGCAGTTGAGTCTAGTCCAGACACAAGAATTCTACAAGGAGCTAAAGAATTTCTCTGAAAAATGAAATAAGATTTGAACATAGACACTTCAAATCATATATAGACACAGTTTAAAGTACTTTTTTCCCCCTTTCATGACATCAAATACTAAAGTAAATTAAAATCCATAGGGAACAAAAGAAAAGAACA
The DNA here is from genome assembly GCA_006410935.1 of Redunca redunca. Lineage (NCBI taxonomy): Eukaryota > Metazoa > Chordata > Mammalia > Artiodactyla > Bovidae > Redunca > Redunca redunca. The sequence continues at coordinate 94,423 of SJYQ01001760.1, forward strand.
TTCCATAAGTATTGGCAGCAACTTTGCCAAGAGGTGGTTTCCAGGGAATCTTTGCTGAATCTTAATGCCCTCCTTACCTCCCTCTCATATGGCATTTTTCCATCACCCAAAGCCTAAATTGAGACAATCTTGGAAATATTAAAATTTGAAAAGTGAAACCTCTCATGGAGAAAATTGTTTATCCTTTCTGTGTCTCCCCTCCTTAGTATACTAGCAAAAGCTTAAAAGTGATAAAGAATATTTGTCTTTCAATGAATATGGAAAATATCAGAAAATAGTTATAGTTTTAACATACATATATCAAAAAGAAAAGGCTTATCCAAATCTCTCAATTCCTCCCACCTCCCTCTTTCCTCCCTTGATACTCATATAGCTGTTCTCTACTATTTCCACAGACACTAACACGATTGTAAAGCAACAATACTCCAATAAAAATTAATTAAAAAACCATAAACCTGGGATTCAGGATTGATTTTCTAAGAGATTTAATCTCTACTTATGTAAGGATGCACCATAGAATTCCTGTAGAAAACTTTCCTATTGTTGCATTTAAAAATACTCGATTTGTAAAATTTCATGTGCTCTAAAATCACAGTCTATTATTAGTAATGATTAAATTATGATAAACTATATTATATAGTGCAAAACAAAGGTTTAAACATAAGTAAATATTATTCAATAAGGTGCCATATTTCTTTAGAAATATTTTCTCCCTGGATTTTTTCAATAAATGTTTGGTCAGTGTCTGCCCTTGAAAACACTCAGACAATTCCTGCTCAAGTCAAAAATTATGCATACACATATTTAGGACCAAATTTGGCCCGATGCTTAATTAGCGTCTGGCTGTGATTACATCTGTGGTGTTGAATTTCCAAATCTAAATTTTCGGTGTTGCAACAAAACTTTGTAAATTCCCTTTGATTTCTGTAGGAGAAAACAATGTCGAGAGTAGTTTAGTATTTCAGTAAGTCTGAGAAAATATTTTTTCTTAGTCTGAAAGCAATTCCTCCCAAATGCAAAAAGGAATAAATAGTGACTTAAATAAACACTGAGATATTATAAATAAATAAGCATTAGCCTCTTGAGTTTGACTTCTGAAGGTTGAGAGATTTTTTTAAGGAACACTGTTCTGGGTAATGGGTACTGCCTTTTCTCTCTTGTTATCTGAGAAATAAAAATCATTTTCCCTTTTCTTCTGTTTTTCTTTCTATGTTTCTTTCCCCTACTTCATTAATCGTCCACAAGTATCTACCTAGTTAATACAATTCAATTCTTCAGAACCAAACAAACATACTTTTTCCTGGGCCCTATGGGCCCTTTTTCCCCTTGTGTATCTGGCACATTTGTTACAAAGCCGGGTTGGAAATTCTCTTTTTGGAAGCAAGTAGATTACTGTTAAACAGGATATATATCTCACCAGGTTTGTCCTGGGCTTCTTTGATGGCTCAGATGGGAAAGAATCTGCCTGCAGTGCAGGCGGTCCCTGGGTGGGGAAGGTCCCCTGGAGAAAGGAAGGGCTACCCAACCTACTCCAGTATTCTTGCCTGGAAAATCCTATGGACTGAGGGGTCTGGCTGGCTACAGTCCACGGGGTCACAAAGAGTCAGACCTGACTGGTGACTAACACACACACATGCGTGGTTTGTCCCGGTATTTGCAGTTGCAATGTCTTAGTGCCTACTGAGCCAAAACTTGAGGAAATGTAAGAAAGCCACCTGGTGGCTCAGATGTAAAGAACTTGCCTGCCAGTGCAGGAGACAGAGGTTAGATCCCTGGATCCGGATGATCCCCGGGAGCAGGAAATGGCAACCCACTCCAGTATTCTAGGGCTTTCATACAAGTGTCCTCCACTCTAGGGTTTTCATACAATTGGCCTCTGAAAAATAGAGATTTAGGACTACATGTATTTTAATTGTCTAATCTTCCATTTATTGTTGAGTGAGCAGCAACTGGGCACAACTTAATTTGATCATAATTAACTATTTTATATTTCATAATACTAAATATCAACTCTTATGCCTTGGCACCCTAAGCTTTGCAATGGTATTTGATGTTTTTAAGGATTCTCGTCATCTCAAGGTTACCTTCACAGCACAAGAAGACATAGTTATAATGCCGCAGATGCTGACAGGGAGGAGAAAGATTCTTTCAAATGGTTGATACTAATTTTAAAAGATATTTTCTTTGTCTTTATCATATACAATTCTTGCTTGATAAAGTTTTATTTCTAGGCATGTCATGTACTTCTTAGGAACTGGAATAAACCTCCTTTGTATAAAAATATCTCCAGGATCTGAGTAGTTTGATGTCTATTAAGGGTAGTTGGAAGACTGTTTATTAAGTGAATTTTAGACTTTGCTAAGACCCAAACTAAAAAGTATCACAGTGAGTTAAAGACTTTGTATTCAGTTACCTGCTCTGAATAATCGAAGGTCATAAGACATTTCTAACATTCTTTAATCCCAGATCATATTAGGTAGAAATTAAAATATATTATTTGTCTCAAATATTATAACATTTTCAATACAAAAAAGCAAAATTTCTTTTTCCTGTAATTTGCTATTGAATTTTACAACAGCAGGCAAATCTTTCCAATATCCCGGAATTTATGGTGTAGACTTCATGTGACATGATCAAGAGCTATAACTTAACTGAACATATATTATTTCTAAGTTAATATGACTGAGAATTGGTACGTCTGAATTCTGTTACACAGAAGAACCAGGGGGAAAATAATTACTTCCATTAAAACCCTCCAAAATCTTTTTATAGACTGTAATTAGTGATATGATTTACTCTTGAAGTGCCACTCTGGAATAAGGAACATTGATAAAAATTCTAGTCTTCATTGCAATGGATGATGCTACTGGCCATCACTGATTTGTGCTTTCTGTCATCTTATCCACTGAATTGTCCACACTCTTTCTGTAGCTTTCTTTATAACCAAGGCACTTGCTTTTGCAAATATAGAAAATAGCATTACATGTACGCACACACACACACAAATACAGACATGTGTGCACACTTCAAGTATCTGTTCAATTAATACAGTTCAAGTGTTGAAAATCAAGAAAACCAGAAAATATATTGGTGGTCAATGAAACGAGAATAGAAATGTAAATTATTCCAGTAGATAGAAAGTCTCATATTGGTAGCCGATCTCAATTCAGAAGCTTATTTAGAGCCATTCCTGTGTAGCTCAGTCAGTACAGAACCTGCCTGCAGTAGGGGAGGCCTCAGTTTGATTTGTGGGTCAGGAAGATCCCCTGGAAAAGGAAATGGCAACCCACTCCAGTATTCTTGCCTGGAGAATCCCCTGGATAGAGGAGCCTGGCAGCTACAGTCCATGGAGTCTCAAGAATCGGACACGACTTAGCGCTACCTTTTTTTCCCCCAGAAATATTAGAATTGCTATTAAATGATACCTGACAAGCCAAAGCCTGTCCTTTCTCAGTCTTCTTAATTCTTCAAAAGCAAATTTACATACTTAATGTCTCATAAGGGATAAGCTTGATTGTTTAATTTATGCCTTTAAGATGTAGGGAACTCAGCATATGTAATATTCAAAGGTGTTAAAATTTCTTTTGTAATTTGAAACAATCTTTATTTCATTTGGGGTTTTTGTGTGTATGTGCATTCAGATAGAACAAACTGAGATTAGTTTCAGTCAGGCTGTCCACTTTGTGGGGTGCTAATTTCTGCTTAGAGTTCTTGAATACTCATGAAACTTTGCTAAGAATTTGCCAAGTACATATTATTTGTCATGCACTGTGTTAGGCTCTGAGTTTTGAACTTAAAACATACTTTATTCCTTTTATTTTAGGAGCTCATAATACAATTACAAAAATGAACAAAAATCAAATTGTTATAGAAAAAGTGGAGGTTTCCCTTGTGGCTCAGCTGGTAAAGAATCTGCCTACAATGTGGGAGACCTGGGTTCCATCCTTGGGTTAGGAAGATCCCCTGGAGAAAGGAAAGGATACCCACTCTAGTATTCTGGCCTGGAGAATTCCATGGACTCTATAGTCCATGGCATCATAAAGAGTTGGACATGACTGGGAGACTTCCACTCACTTCATTCAATGTGAAAAGTAAAATTATCATAAGATCGCATGTTTCAGTGGAGCATATGGATGAGGTGGAGAGTTACAGGAAGTTCCTGGTTGGATATGACAGAGTTCTCTGTGATAGAAGATGCTGGCATCAGTGGTGACCCTGCTTGTGTATATACAGATGAAGCCAAACAGATTGTGTGTTTGAAACTGTCTCTTTGCTTTATAGCCGGCCTCAAGGTTGAACTTCAAGAAAGGCACCTCAGTTCAGTTCAGTTCAGTTCATTTCAGTCGCTCAGTCGTGTCTGACTCTTTGCGACCCCATGAATCGAAGCACACCAGGCCTCCCTGTCCATCACCAACTCCCGCAGTTCACTCAGACTAATGTCCATCGAGTCAGCGATGCCATCCAGCCATCTCATCCTCGGTCATCCCCTTCTCCTCCTGCCCCCAATCCCTCCCAGCATCAGAGTCTTTTCCAATGAGTCAACTCTTCGCATGAGGTGGCCAAAGTACTGGAGTTTCAGCTTTAGTATCATTCCTTCCAAATAAATCCCAGGGCTGATCTCCTTCAGAAAGGCACCTATACCTATCTAATTATAAAATTGCCTATTGGCTCATAATTCTCTGGGAATCCATATAAAACCACATTGTCTGAAGGTAGACTTGCCTGTATCTTTAAACATTTATTCTTCCCACCCTGCTGTGTTGTTACTATCAATCTTACAAATCAATTTTACCAGGATACCCAACTATTATTTTTTACCCAAACATGTCCAGTCTAACAGTTTTGTACAGAAATGAATGCAACTTGATTTATTCAAATCAGTGCAGATAATCTTTGAGTAAGATACATAAGACGCATGACAAAGTTGTATTCAGACAGGAATGGATTTCTGTCTGAGGAGATTTCACAGAGGAAAAATCATCCAAATAGAGATGATAAATATGTTTTATCATTTGAGGAGATAGTATTCTCACTCTTTATTTTATAGCTATTTCCTAATTTTTAAATTCATTAACTGCAGAAAAAATATCTTCAATATTGTCATTAAGCCTAAATAAAGCAACATAAACCATAAAAATACTTTAATTTGCCTCTTAGCTTATAAGTAGAACATTACTTTTTTAAGAATCTTTTTTGGGATATACTTTACACAGCAAAAATTAATTTAGTTTAATTTAATGATTTTAATAAACATAATGAAATTGTTCAATTTATACCATAATCCAGTCTTAAGGCCATTTTCATCACCCCCCAAAAGATCTCTCATATCCATTTTCAGCCACATCCTGTTCCTACTTGACATTTCTTTTTATTATATATATGGTGATTTCTGACTGACTTACAAGCTTTGTTCTAAAATTCAGCTTATATTCACATGTTTGAAACTTGAAAATACACATATTTGGAGGAACTACATTACTTAAAGAATCATCTAAGCAGTGGTAATAAAACATTCCAATGTAAAATATCTTAATTAAGAATAGAAGCTTGTGTTTCTCTGGTGTAGCAGGTCCAAGCTGCTAGGGGAGTTCTGCCGGCCTTGAAACATGGTGTTTATCTCTGAGTTCAAGGACAAAGATCCAGCTTTTTCCTTTATTAGTCAAAGGGGAAGAACGAGGAATGAGCCAGAAAGTTACATGTGTATCTCTTATGGGACAAAACCTGAAAATTACGCACATCATTTCCATTAAAGCAATGTGGGAAAAATGGTCTAGGTGTCCAACTAAACACAGACGTTTCTGTTATTAGAGATGGGAAAATAGAATGAGTAGCGACTTTTTTCCTTACCTAATGTATTTAACCAATGTATTTAATGTAATACCATAACGTATTTAACTGAAATTTTTTAAACGTTAAGACTATTTATTTTTAAAAAATTTACCGTTGTCTCCTCCATAGTGTACCTCTCAGGTACTTAATAAAAATTATTTTAAAAGCAAAAGCAGACTAAAAAGATGTTTACTGCTGCTGCTACTGCTAAGTCGCTTCTGTCGTGTCCTACTCTGTGTGACCCCATAGACGGCAGCCCACCAGGCTCCCCCGTCCCTGGGATTCTCCAGGCAAGAACACTGGAGTGGGTTGCCATTTCCTTCTCCAATGCATAAAAGTGAAAAGTGAAAGTGAAGTCGCTCAGTTGTGTCCGACTCTTAGCGACCCCATGGACTGCAGCCTACCAGGCTCCTCCATCCATGGGATTTTCCAGGCAAGAGTACTGGAGTGAGGTGCCATTGCCTTCTCCAAAAAAGATGTTTATGTACTTGTTATTTTTTTTAAAAAATGTGAATAGAGCATATCTCAGCTGGATTTATCTATGATTAGGAAAAATTGGAAACTTCACAAAGTCAGTCCATCAAGAGTCAAGAAAAAAGGTTAAAGATAGGAGAAATTGGCTCTTAAAAACCTCCACACCAATTATCAGATAGGAATATCTGTTCGGGAAGTTGGAGATTTTAACAAGTACCTTTGAGATGGGGGCTTTCCTGGTGGCTCAGCGTTAGCAATCCGCCTACAATATGGAAGCTGCAGGAGACACTCAATCCATCCCTGGGTGGGGAAGATCCTCTGGAAGATGCCACTTCAGTATTCTTGTCTGAAAAATTCCATGGACAAAAGAGCCTGTTGGACTACAATCCATGGGGTCGCAAAGAGTCAGACATAACTGAAGCAACTTGGAACCCACCCACAACTTTGAGATAAGCAGAAATGATGAGAATTAAAAGTGTATACTCACAAGTGTACATATAGGGCATTGTTGCAAATTAGTTTCATAATTTGTTATAATCATTGCCTATGCTATTAATATCAAGATAGTCAATTTCAAGCCCTTTGGGAAAAATAATTTTATTATAACTTTCATAAGAAAATTGAAACATAGAAACAATGTTATAAATCATACACCTCAAACTCTTCATTTAAAAAAAGCAGTCTTGTGATTTCCTTGGTGGTCCAGGGGTTAAGAAAGATCTTGTATATCCCCGGCAGGGGGCATAGTTTGATCCCAAGTCTTGGAACAAAGATCCCTTGTGTTGCATGGCCAGAAATAAATAAATAAAATGGTACAACTCGAGGGTTTTTAGCATATTCCTAGACTTGTGCATCACCATAATAAATTTTTTAAAAAGGCAATCTTTACTTAAAGAGAAATATGACATATTCCAAAGATACATCATCTGGTCCATTATTCAATTAGTATTTATTAAATATTTACTAAGGAATGGACACTATTTTAGATTCTAGGAATTGAGAAGGGCAGCATCTCTATTCTTGAAGGACATATATTTAAAGGAGAGTAGGCAGAAAATAAGCAAACAATTCACAGAGGAATAATAAAAATACATCAAGTATAGTACTAGGGTGATCAGTCATGTCCAACCCTGTGGTCCTACGGAAGGCTTCTCTGTCTATGGAATTTTCCAGGTAAGGATACTAGAGTGGGATACCATTTCTCACTCCGGGGAATCTTCCCAGCTCTGAGATTGAACCCACTTCTCCTGAGTCTCTTGTGTCCCCTGCATTGGCAGGTGGAGTCTTTACCACTACTGGCATCTGGAAAACCCATATCAAGTAAATTACATATTATTGGCTTAGATGGTAAAAAAAATCTGCCTGCAGTGCAGGAGACCTGTTCAATCCCTGGATCAGGAAAATCCCCTAGAGAAGGGAATGGCTACCCACTCCAGTATTCTTGCCTGGAGAATTCCATGGACAGAGGAGCCTGACAGACTATAGTCCATGGGATCTTAAAGAGTCAGACAGGACTGACAGGCTAACACACACACACACACACACAAGCAAAGGATTAAGGTACAATGATGTGACAGCTACTTTAGATGAGGTGGTCAAAGAATTTTGAGGAAGAGGAATTTAATCTAAGATTCAAAGGAAACAGTAATATAAAGGACCTGAGGTCCAAACATGCCTGATTTACTCAAGGAAGATAAAGAAGGCTACAGTGGGAGAAGTGAAGTTTTAGAAGAAACTCTAGATAAGATGATGTAAGAAAGGCCAGGTTGAAGAGGGCTTTTAAGGCAAGGAAATTGTTTGCATTTTATTCTATAAGCGAAGGTAGTCATTGAATGGCATTAGCAAGACAATGAGATGAGATGAGATCTATTTTGTTTCAAGTCATTTTGCCTTCTATGGTAGTTGGATGTTAGGGTGACAAAGAGAATCAGGGCTACTGGATGAGATTATTGTGTTATCTGGGATAAACGTAGTTGTTTGGGGGGGGGAATTATGGCCAGATACAAAATATATTTTGGAGAATACAGTGAACAAAGTTGAAGATGAGTTAGAGATTGAGGAAGAATAGGTGAAGGAGTGCTATGCTATGCTAAGTCACTTCAGTAGTGTCCGACTCTGTGAGACCCCATAGACAGAAGCCCACCAGGCTCCCCCATCCCTGGGATTCTCCAGGCAAGAACACTGGAGTGGGTTGCCATTTCCCTCTCCAATGCATGAAAGTGAAAAGTGAAAGTGAAGTTGCTGTGTCCTGTCCGACCCTCAGCGACCCCATGGACTGCAGCCCTCCAGGCTCCTCCATCCATGGGATTCTCCAGGCAAGAGTACTGGAGTCGGGTGCCATTGCCTTCTCCAGGTGAAGGAAAAAGAAGAATCAAAAATAATGTGTTTTATTTAAAAAAAAATTTATTGGGGTGTGTGTGTGTGCACGCGTGCGCTTATTTGTGTCTGACTCTTTGCCAGCCCATGGACTGCAGCCTGCCAGATTCCTCTCTCTATGGGATTTAACGGGCAAGAATACTAGAGTGGGTTGCCATTTTTCTCTCCAGGGTATCTTCCAGACCCGCGGGATCAAATACCTGTCTCAGTGTCTCCAGCACTGGCAGGTGGATTCTTTACCACAAGCGCCACCTGGAGCCACTTTAAAATGTTATTTCCTGCTGTACAGCAGTGATTCAGCTATGTGTGGACACTCAGCTCAGCCACTCAGTAACTTATGACTCTTTGCGACCCCATGGACTGTAGCCCGCCAGGCTCCTCTGTCCATGGAGTTTTCCAGGCAAGAATTCTGGAGTGGGTTGCCATTTTCTCCTCCAGGGGATCTATCTTCCTAACTCAGAGGCTGAACCCTTGTTACCTGTGTCTCTTGCATTGGCAGGTGGATTCTTTTACCATTGAGCCACCTGGGAAGTCCTATGTATACACATATCCCTTGTTTTTGGATTTCCTTCCCATTTAGGTCACCACTGAGCATCGAGTAGCGTTTCCTTGGCTATTTGGGTGGTCATTATAAAGCAGAGAAAGACAGGAAGAAGAAATTTTCAAGTGGAGGATTAAAAGTGAATGTGAGCCAAGTCAAATTTGACATGTATTTTAGCTGTCTATGTACCAGTATCAGAATAGGGCATGTTGTTTGAGTTCAGCAGTGTAAGGGGCTGCTGCTGCTGCTGCTGCTGCTAAGTCGCATTAGTCATGTCCAACTCCATGACCCCATGGACTGTAGCCCACCAGGCTCCTCCGTCCATGGGATTCTCCGGGAAAGAGTACTTGAGTGGGTTGCCATTGCCTTCTCTGGTGTAAGGAGCAATCGGGTCCAAAGGTACAGATTTAGGAGTCACTGGTGTGAGGATGTCATCAATGCCATGGGACTTGATGCAGTTCTTTGGGAGAAGAGAAAGATGTCCGATTCAGACAAAGCTTTGGGGTTCCAATATTTAGAAAACAACTAGAAGAAGAGTTATTCTACAAAGAAAATTACATAGAAGATTTCAGGTTCAGTCACCTCCTTAAAGTTTCAATTCCACCAGAATGAGACGCAGCACCTTCCTTCCTGCAGACAGAATATCTCTGAAAGAAATCTCTATCTAATCAAAATGTGGCCAATGTAAAACCCGCACTGTGAAGGAGCTACATCTCCTTCTGTGCGACTTCTCGCTGGAATGTTGACAACACTCACTTTGTGGCCCCAGCAGAAACCCAGGCAAAACTAAATTTAACAAAATGTAACACATATTTCATTATTCTTCATTATTTTAATTCTTTTGTTGTTGTTCAGCTGAACACAAGTGACTACTTGGATTGAATTCTCTTTGAAAACCTAAAATGTTTCATGAACTTTGCATTTTAAAAATTATTAATAAGTTTCTTAAAATTTCTTGGTGCTTTGCAATAAGATAAATTTAAATTTTTAAGCTGCACTTCATTCTTTGGGCTTGCAGGCCTTGAAACAATTTGGAATTTACTGTTCCTTTTTTATGTCTAATCTTACAGATAAATGGCATAATCAGCTCTACTTTTAAATGAAAATCGAATAATCACAGATTAAGAATTTTATAGCCAGAAAGGATCACTTTGGAGAAAGTCTNNNTAACCACTTCACTTTATCTTTGATTTGATGGGAAAGAACTACAATCTTTAAACTACGTGTTTGACACTATAAAACTGATTAATATTAAATCTAAGTTTACTAACAAAACTTCCTTCATTGTACCATGGTGTTCAGTATTTGTACAAAACAACAAGTGATCCTGGTAGTCATTAAAAAGTGTTGAATGTTTTAATTTAATGGAAGATTTCTTAAGAGGCTCTTTTAAAAGTAAGCAGTATTCAAGTGTATCAAAAATATCAGTAATTATACTTACTGGAAAACAACTGCAATCTCAATGTAAAGATGTTTTATGGGATGGAGTTTCCTCTCCTGAATGTCCTTCATATTTTTGGATAGATATGACATCATTGTCTTGGCAGGATAAAATTCCTTCTCACTTCCCCATATTACGTTTCTTTTCCCCTAGTATAGTGAATAGATGCCATTGTTAGTGTTGGTGAATTTTGAAAGGTGTCTAGATGGGAATTTCCATCAAGAAGCTCCTGGCCTCTCTGACTCTCTTAAACGTTTGCATTCACTCCAGGGCAAGAGAGAAGAAATGAAAAAAACACAGGAGCGGGTCTGCCACTGTGTTTCCATTAACCTGAGTGGTCCCTTCACAACCTCGGAAGTGCAGAGAGTGAATGACGGCCCAAGTGGGGCAGGACAGATCGATTCAGTAATTTTTACTCACTGTTTCTCCTCAGCTCTAACTGACTATTGATTGGATGAGTTGAAGATGGGTAGTGCCTCTGGGACCTTAGAAAGACTAAGAAGAAATTCCCTCCCTCCACCTAGCAACACCTTCAGGCTCTTATAGTCATTTACTTCCCAGAAGAGAATAAAACAAAACTTAACAATGAAGTCATCTGAAGAGAAGTAAATTTCATTCTCCAGCAGGAAAATGAACACACCTGAATGCTTATTTAGTTTTCAGATTCCAATTACATATCTATGCTAAAGAAGACAAATATTTCAGATAGGTTTATAAAGTTGCAAAGTGAGTAGAGTAGTTAAGATCATACAATCTAATTCTTTTACATAACAGATGTGAAAACAGAAGCTCAGAGTTAGTAATGTACTTCCTTCAAGGCTTGGGGTAACTGGAGTACCCTTGGTTTTCCAGTCTCCAGTCCAGCAGCCTCTATTCTTGGCAAGGTTTTCTAACTTCTAACAGAGCCACAGAGAGACAGATTCTATTCTTGTTATGTTGTGTTACAACACCTAAAACTAATGAAGCAGCTTATTCCCCATGGGAAGATGTAGCCAACATCATTAATGTCAAAGTGGAAAAGGGAAAGGAACCCAGGGCTTTTGACCTTGCTAGACCAAGTCTTAAGCTTGCCATACCTCTAGAATTTCTTCTTTATGAGATCACAAATTTCTATATGTATAAGGAAGTTTAAGTCAAGATTTTTTTTCCTATTTCACCTTGTGTATGTTTTAGTCACTCAGTTGTGTCTGCCTCTTTGTGACCCATGCAGTGTAGCTCACCAAGATCCTCTGTCCATGGAATTTTCCAGGTAAGGATGCTGAAGTTGAATTGCCATTCCCTTCTCTGGGAAAACCTCCTGACCCAGGGATTGAACCCAGGTCTCCTGCATTGTGGGCAGATTCTTTATCATCTGAGCCCCCAGGGAAGCCCTTATTTCAGCTTAAAGAAAAGTGAAGTGAAGTGAAAATCTTTCAGTCATGTCCGACTCTTTGTAACCGCATGAATTATACAGTCTGTAGAATTCTCCAGGCTAAAATACTGGAGTGGATAGCCTTTCCCTTCTCCAGGGGATCTTACAAACCCAGGGATCCAACCCAGGTCTCCTGCATTGCAAGCGGATTCTTTACTAGCTGAGCCACAAGGGAAGCCCCAGCTTAAAGAGTACTAACTAAAAAAATTATTCTTCTCAACCTTATTCTTTCTTTTTTTTCTCCAGTGGAAAAGCAATCTAGTCTCCTTGAAGGAATGGAGGATATTTAACTTGAGGAACAGAAAAGGTATTGGCTATCTTTGTTCAAGAAATTCAAACTAGTTGTAAGCAACTAGTCAACTAATTTGACTAGTTGGTCAACTAATATCTCTTGCTGGAATGGACAGGATTTCTCATCTATATGAAATGCACAAGAAATTTTTCAGGAATAAGGTTCTTCAGAGGTGGAAAGGCTGAGGGATTTATTCAATAGCTTATTTGTTTGCAACCAAAAATCACATGTCACTAGGATTTTATTAAGTTCTTCTACACCAGTGGTTCCAAACCAGAGGTGGGTTTTGTCCTCTGGGAATTTGTCCTAGCAGGGGACACCTGTCAATATTTGAACTCATTTTTAGTTGGCACAATTTGAGGGAGGGGCTATTGACATCTCAGTTCAGTTCAGCTGCTCAGTCATGTCTGACTCTGCGATCCCATGAACTGCAAACATGCCAGGCTTCCCTGTCCATCACCAACTCCTGCAGCTTGCTCAAACTCGTGTCTATTGAGTCGGTGATGCCATCCAACCTTCTCATCTTCTGTTGTCACCTTCTCCTCCTGCCTTCAATCTTTTTCAGCGTCAGGGTCTTTTCCAATGAGTCAGTTCTTTGCATCAGGTGGCCAAAATATTGGAGTTTTAGCTTCAGCATCAGTCCTTCCAATGAATATTCAGGACTGATTTCCTTTAGGATTGACTGGTTAGATCTCCTTGCAGTCCAAGGGAATCTCAAGAGTCTTCTCCAACACCACAGTCCAAAACCATCAGTTCTTCAGCATCATTAACATCTGGTGAGTAGAAAACAAGGTGATTGTTAATCATTCTCCAGTGCACAGAACTGCCCTGTGCAGCAAATTACAAAGGAAAAAACTGTTCATAGTTCTCAGATTGAGAGACAGTGTTTGTTTTGGATTATCTGCTGTTCATAGGAATTTCAGAATCCTCTCATTTTCATAGAGTTCTTCTATGTCACCCAAAAAAATGATTGCTTCAGACAGAGAGATTGGCTTGGACAAAGGAGGTTTTTTTGTTATTTTGCAGGAAAATGCCAAACCTTTTAATGTTTGATTTTACTGCCTCATAGAGTAAATCATAAAACTGTCAGAAGCCTGAAGGAGAGATCACAGAGAGACTGAAGTCAATGATACAGGCTTGGGGATGGTTTTTTGCCTCTTGGAAATTTAATTCAGTTATTAACAATGCATTTGTTCTTAATGTTTTATGGTGAATGGGAATATTACCTTCTTTACTCTCCTCGAAAATCGATGAACCATGCTGTTTGTTCTACTCTACCGACTGTGGGCAAACAGGGTAGAGCATTTAACTTCTGGTTGGTAACTTCCCAGATCTTTTTACCCTGGTTCCCTGATGGGCAGCACTCCAAGTGGCAGATTCTATCAACACGGTTGATTCAACTTGAGCAATAGATAACTTCGTTATTTCAAGGCACTGAGACTTTGGGTTGTATGTTATTTCAACCTAATCTAGATTTATTTTGACAAATAGAGTTAACAAAAGTTTTAAATGGATCATTTTGAGTTAAAATACAAGTTAATTTAAATTAAAACCTTAAAAATGCCATCAACAGAAATAGGGAAAATATAACTGTTTAACCCTCACTGTACATCATATAATTTGCTCATTTTCATTTCATAGATAGTTATTGATCAGCTATACCACTGACTCAGAGCAGGCAATGGCACCCCACTCCAGTACTCTTGCCTAGAAAATCCCATGGATGGAGGAGCCTGGTAGGCTGCAGTCCATGGGGTTGCTAAGAGTCAGACATGACTGAGTGACATCACTTTCACTTTTCGCTTTCATGCATTGGAGAAGGAAATGGCAACCCACTCCAGTGTTCTTGCCTGGAGAATCCCAGGGATGGGGGAGCCTGGTGGGCTGCCATCTATGGGGTCACACAGAGTCGGACATGACTCAAGTGACTTAGCAGCAGCAGCATACCACTGACTAAATGTTAGATATTGGCAATTGAAAGATGACACAACAGAATGCTCTTAGGTACCAAAGATTTTTGCCTGCTAAGGCTCAAAACTTTAAGCTCCACTAAATGAGAGATGTTATCTGCTGTCTTCACGGTGGTCAGTTTAGCATCGACTACATCAGTTGTCACAGCGTCCCTGGTGGCTCAGACAATAAAGATTCCCCTGCAGTGCTCGAGACCCAGGTTCAGTTCCTGGGTTGAGAAGATCCCCTGGAGAAGGGAACAGCACCCCACTCCAGTATTCTTGCCTGGAAAATTCCTCAGACAAGGGAACCTGGTAGGCTATAGCCCACGGGACTGCAAAGAGTAGGACATGACTGAGCGACTAACACTTTCACTTTTAGCAGCATATAGTAGGATTTGATGAATGCGTTAATAAGTAAGACTTTTAACAACTTAAGTTCAGGGAGTTGTGAGCCGTTGGGGCTGAGAGGACCATTTCAGCCTAATATCTATTTTAACCAGCAGCTGGATAGGAGATGAGAACATATAATCATATTTTGGAGTTGAGCACTGTTAATGTGACTTCCCTGGTGGCTCAGATGGTAAAGTGTTTGCGTGCAATGCAGGAGACCAGGGTTTGATCCCTGGGTTGGGAAGATCCCCTGGAGAAGGAAATGACAACCCACTCCAGTACTCTTGCCTGGAGAATTCCATGTATGGAGGAGCCTGGGAGGCTACAGTCCATGGGGTTGCAGAGTCAGACGTGACTGAGCCACTTCACTTCCCTTCACTTCACTGTTAATGAAGGCTATTTCTTTAATACATCTCCATTAGAGAGAGTGAGAGAAGCCCGATGAATGTCACTCTGCAAACTGGCAACACTGTTCTATTAACAATATTAGGCTTCCTAGGTGGCACTAGTGGTAAAGAACTCATCTCCCAGTGCAAGAGACATAAGAGATGTGGGTTCGATCCCTAGTTTGGGAAGATCCCCTGAAGGAAGAAATGGCAACCCGTTCCAGTATTCTTGCCTGGAAAATTCCGTGGACAGAGGAGCCTGGTGACCTACAGTCCATGGGGTTGCAAAGAGTCGCTCTTACAAGAATATTCACCATCTTACCTCTGAAAGTTTCTGAAATGCTGAATAAATGGTTGCTTAATACTTCTAGGGATATAGAAAGACAAAGAATGAAGGGGTAGATTTTGAGAGTGTTCCAGTGCTGCAGCCCACCTTTGGAGCTACTATGGCAGAAAATACCTCAAAATGTGGTTGTCCTCTGCATGCTAACCATCCCCAAAACATAATTTACTAAATTTGGAAAGACTAATATCAATAGCAGTGCATGTTTGTATTTGTGTGTAAGGGTATATATCTGTATGTATGTGCATGCAACTAGGGGTGGAGGTTAAAACCCATATGGTGTCTCTGGACAAGGAATGAGGTAGAGGCATCTCATCTCACTTAAGATCTCTTAAGTACCATCAAATGTGCCCCATGTGGTACTCCCCCACAGAGGGCAGCTGTAATCAGTCAATATCACAAAGAGGAACAATAACTTGGTAGGGAGAGAAAAGGAGGCTTCATTTTAAAAGACCACAAATTAACTATCTTAAAACAGATATATCTGGGTCTTAGGAACTAGAAGTTTGCTATTCTCACAGCTAAAATTACTGACCACATGCAGAAGTGAACAGAGATGTCATTAGTGAGAAAGTAGGAGGTATCAACTTAGTAGGTGTCTGTTATTAGAAAAATAAACTAGTTTTATGTCTCACTCCAGTAAGCTGAGAATCCTAAACAAATCCATTTTGAAGAAAAAGATAGTCCTTGCAGATGAGATGCTTACAACGAGTAGGGTGAAAAAGACAAAATTTTCAACAGGATATGAAAGTAGGGCTGTGGGGATACACTTAGCTACAGGGATGCTCAGGGTATTTCCACTTAGACCAGGGAGATACAGGAAGATTTCCTGAGAAGACAGCATGGTGAGAACTAAAGTTTTAAGGATGAATAAGAGTTATCCAGGCAGAGAATATGGGGAAGTACATTCAGGGCAGTTAAGCAGCATGAATTAAAGCACAGAGCTGTGAAACAGCATGGTGTGTGAGAAACACAGCAAGCCATTTGATTCCAAGTGCATAAAATAAGAGGTGGGACAAGGCAGGAGAGAAGGTAAGAGTTAGGTCATGAAGGGCTATACAGTATATAATAGTAAAGAGTGTTTTATACTATTTTATGCAGTATAAAATAGTAAATTTTCTAGTGTGAAGATTTTATGGGGAACAGGGTTCCGATGAAGGGTTCTAAAGCAGCCAGGTGGTAAGATCAGATCTCATTTCAGGTGGAATATTAATGGTTATGCTAATTCCATGGAGGATGGATTGGAAGAAAGAAGTGCTACCTGCAGACAGCAGTTAGGCACTCATTGCATGCATGCTAAGTCGCTTCAGTCGTCTCTGACTCTTTGCAGCCCTTTGGATTGTAGCCTGCCAGGCTTCTCTGTCCAAGGGATTCACCAGTGAGAGTACTGGGATGAGCTGCCATGCCCTCCTCCAGGGAATCTTCCCAATCCAGAAATCGAACCTGTGTCTTTTATGTCTTCTGCATTGGCAGGCGAGTTCTTTATCCCAAAGGCTACCTGGGAAGCCCTGCTGCTGCTGCTGCTGCTGCTGCTAAGTCGCTTCAGTCGTGTCCGACTCTGTGCGACCCCATAGACGGCCTCCCACCAGGCTCCTCCGTCCCTGGGATTCTCCAGGCAAGAACACTGGAGTGGGTTGCCATGTCCTTCTCCAATGCATGAAAGTGAAAAGTGAAAGTGAAGTCGTTCAGTTGTGTCCAACTCTTAGCGACCCCATGGACTGCAGCCCACCAGGCTCCTCCATCCATGGGATTTTCCAGGCAAGAGTACTGGAGTGGGGTGCTATTGTTAGGCACTCATTACAAGGGCTACACCCAAGGAAGGTCTAAAAGAAAGGAACAATGAGCTGGTTAGAGGAAAGATTATAAACAACTTTGTAGATATATTTAGTAGGGGACTTCATGGAAGTTGGAGTAAGGAAAAGAAAGAATTTGACATTGTATCTCAAGTATTGTATTTAAAAAATTGCATTTGGACAATTGTTTTATCAGAAATAGGTTATACAAGACCAGGACCAATGTAACAGAGAAAGACTAGTTTATGCCAAGTTTGAGATACTTTTGAAAACATCTCCAGAAGGAGGTTGGATATATAAGACGGAATTTCAGTGTAGACATTAGCATTAGAAATATACAAATGGGACTCATGACATTGGCTGGTAATTAAAACTAAGAGAGTGGAAAAAAGTCTTCAGGGAGTGTATGCAGAGTGAGAGTGACCATAGGTCAATGTTGAGAGACATTTAAGAAGTCAGCAGGAAAAGAGGAAAACCATAGTGGATTGAGAAAGACAAGTCAAAGAGAGAGAAAATAGATCCTTAATAACAAGTAAAAGAGTGTTCCTACTCTTCTAGTAAGTTAAGAAAGATGAAAAACTTACTGGATTTATTATAATTATAGGAGAGCCTTGGTTACTCTGACAAAACAGTTTCAATGAAATGATAGAGACAGTGTGTGATTATATGATATCAAAAAGTAGATGGGAAATGAGGAAAATAAAATATTATTTCAAGAAACATACTGGTAAAAGAAAAAGAGGAATTAGATGACAACAAAGGACTTAAGTTTCAAATAAACGTCTTTCTAGTTATTTTTTTCCTGGTTGCAGGGGTTGGTACTTAGACACACTATACATGTTTGAAAGCTAAGGCTGAAGGCAAGAAAAAGGGAGAAGGAAAGGATGAAACTGATGCACTAAAATCTGGGAAGACGTTTAGAAAATAAAGGACAGAGGTCTGGGTCATGACTGGCCACAAAGAGACTCATGCAATCCTCTAGGTAGGGTGTCTCTTAAAATTCTTAGGGCGAGGGGGAACAGAAGAGCATATAATCCATGTTTTATGGATTTAAATCCCTTATAATATAGGTATTTACTTGTAAAGAATAAGAGTAGGGGTTAAGGAAGTCTTGAAGATAAATATGGAATATTTGTTGAAAGATGTGGTAAAGGGAATTGATGAAGCAGGTTGCAGAAGAGGTCAAAAGATCTAGGAATATAAATTTGTGGCTACCGGAGTATTTGTTTTTGCTTGTTTTCTTAATTTTTTATTTTACATTGGAGTATACCCAATTAATGATATTGTGATAGTTTCAGGTGAACAGCAAAGGTATTCAGTCATACATGTATCCATTCTCCTGCAAACCCTCCTCCCACCCAAGCTGCCACGTAACAATGAGCAGAGTTCCCTGTGCCATGCAGTACGGTCCTTGTTGGTTATCCAGTTTAAATACAGCAGTGTTTTGTGGCTCCAGGAATGTTTAATACTTCTCTAGCAATTTTGAACATGAACATAGTAAAGAAGGTAGACAGCAAAATTAATTCAGAATTGAAATTTTATCAGATAGATGTCTGTAAAGATAAGAGAACAAGACATAGAGGATATTGGTAAAATAGCAGCTGAAATGATCAATAACAGGGTTCAAGCTAAAGACAGAAGACGGCAAACCTTGGAAAATCTAGCTCAGTTGCTCAGTTGAAAGAGGTGAAGTAGGATCAACAAACTAATTTTTTCCATAGAGTTGTTTAGCAGATGTAATAGGAATGAAACTGAGAGCTAGAAGGATAGTTGAGTTAAAGTATGAGATACCAGTGCCTAAGGTTCTTGTAGTTGCTGTTGTTTAGTCTCTTATGTCCAACTCTTGCTCCCTTAAGGACTGTAGCCTGCCAGGCTCTTCTGTTCACAGAATTTTCCAGGAAAAGACACCCAAAGTGGGTTGCCATGACCTCCTCCAGGCGATCTTCTGAACCCAGGAGTTGAACCTGGGTCTCCCGCATCTCCTGTGTTGGTATGTGGGTTCGTAATTACCCCTGGGCCACCAGGGAGGCTTAAGGTTCAGATGTGGGAAATTTTGAATTTAACTTTAATGTACATTATTGACTGTGATGAGTTAGAAATTTTGTGCCCAATTTATGACAAAGAAACTGATTTGAAGAGATTGGATGATTTGTCTAAGGTATAACAACTAGTAGGCATTGGAATTATAATTTGATCCCTAGCTATTTATTCTTTTCTCCAAATTTTCTGTACTTTTACCACATTGTTCTCCACAATTTGACTTTTCAAATACTGAAATAAAGGTATAGACCTTTACTTGCATGTTGGTACTGTTTTAATCTGACAAGGGATCATTGTAATCCTGATAATCCACTGTCTTAATAACTTTGTTTTATTTTGTTTATAAATGTTGATGTTCACATTTGATTCCACTTTGTCTGAGTCTGTGCTTTGGTAACATCTTCGGAGATCTTAGAGACATTTAAATTCTGGAGATATTAAGTCCAAAAACATTTTGTTCTTGACACTGTGTTAAACACATCAAAGGAG
>SJYQ01001760.1:114524-126293 GCA_006410935.1 Redunca redunca
TTCTTAAGATCAATGTTAAACTTATTCTGTTTAACTGAATTTTTCTGAAGTCATTTGTTTCTCCTGATCTTCATTTAGTTGGAACACAGCCTTCCAAACATGTGTTTTTGTATTCACATAATTGAGTTAATTTCAGAGTTAGCTTCTGTAGCAGCATACTTTAAAAATAAGAATAGTAAATACATTTCCTTTTCTTTACAAGGTTAAGTTTGGTCTTATTTGTGGCATTTTATTATGTCCTGGTTATTCTTATAGCATTTATTTCACACTGAAATGTCTACTTTAAGTTGAATTTGGTACTGTGATTCCAGTAAAAGTAACTCATTAGAAAAATGTTCTGAAACTGAGTTGCCATTCCTTCTGTTTTGCAGAGAATTTTCAGCCAAAATACATCCTCCAATTTAAATAAACTCCTTTATTTTATAAATTAAATTGTTTATAAAAAGAAAATGCAGAAACATGGTTAAACCCTTAAGTATTAGGTCATTAAAAATCCATTCCTGCCTTCCTTCCCATAAATACATCTTTTTTCAGACCTGTCACCCATTTCATTTAAGCACTTAGCTCTCTTCTAATGAATGAATTGGCATTTCATATTACCTTATTATCCTATAAAGCAAAATGCATACTCAATAACATTAACGGTAATTTCTCATAAAGACACATTATCGATCCGGGTGCTACCTGTAAGCATTGAAAATTGCAGCCTGCACACAGAGGCTTTCACATCTGGGCCTGAAGAATTAAAGAAAAATTAAATTTGACAGCAGTAAATTCACAGGCACAATCTAGGCCCCAATTTATATGCAAAATGAAATGCTTTATGAAAATTTCTTCTATTTTCTCACGGAGATTTGGGAAAAAGATTTCACTATATGCTTCTTTCTTTAATATCCCTCTACTTAAATATTATACTGCAGTCACTGCAGACTCTCTTTGATGTATAAATAATCAAGTTAAATTATGTGCAGCAAGGAGACTAGTGCTCTGCCATTCTTATTTTACAAAGTAATTTCTACCCTAGAGGGTCAAATTTCCCTGACAAATTCTTAATTACTATGTTGCAACAGAAGCAGAATCTATTTGTGCATAAATCCTGGGCATTCCCATGTGGCAAGTAACTAATATTACCAACCATTTCACTTGGCCTGCTCACTGAACTCCATAATTAGATAATACTTTTGATGATGGTACATTTGAAGTCTTAATCCATTTAATTTTTTATGAGATTTTTTTTTATTTTAATAGGGAGATGTTAGTGANCCACTGCCTATTTAAAAATCATTAAAATTCTGTCCACAGCAGTAATAAAGATTAAAGATTACTAATATGGCATTCATAACCTTGCTGGTTTTCCAGAAATCTAGGGCTTAAGGTAAATGTTAAAGGTCATTTAATATGTTAGTCACTAATTATAATCCTGGGTAATAGGTTCCTTTTCTAATTATCACGGTATAAGAGTTCTATTGTTTGGGTCTATTCTTCTGATTTCATATTTAGCTTTTTGGAGGATGAGTAATCCTGGAATTAAGCTCCTGAACATTGATGAAAGTAGGTAATGCTTGATGATTAACTGGATAAAAGCTTATATTTGAATGCTGTATGATAGCTTGCCTTGAAGTTACCTACAAAAGATGCAGCATCCCTTTTCTAGCACTGGGTTCAGGGAAAAGGTCACTGTAAGATTAATGCACCCATATTTTAATATCAAACTATGACAAATTTGATAACAGCCTATTGGTGCACCTGCCAAAACATTAAGAAGAGAGCTTGAACAACCTGAAACATGACGATGTTTTTAAAAAGTGAACTAGACTTTGTCTATCCTTTAAATGAATAATAAAAGCACTGCTGCTGCTGCTAAATCGCTTCAGTCATGTCCGACTCTGTGCGACCCCAGAGACGGTAGCCCACCAGGCTCCCCCGTCCCTGGGATTCTCCAGGCAAGAACACTGGAGTGGGTTGCCATTTCCTTCTCCAATGCATGAAAGTGAAAAGTGAAAGAGACGTCAC
This sequence comes from Redunca redunca, assembly GCA_006410935.1. NCBI lineage: Eukaryota > Metazoa > Chordata > Mammalia > Artiodactyla > Bovidae > Redunca > Redunca redunca. The sequence continues at coordinate 116,538 of SJYQ01001760.1, forward strand.
TCAGTCGTGTCTGACTCTTCGCAACCTCATGGACTGCAGCCCACCAGTCTCCTCCATCCATGGGATTTTCCAGGCAAGAGTACTGGAGTGGGGTGCCATTGCCTTATCCGAATAAAAGCACAGAGTTATCTAATTCATGGGACAGTAAATCGTCCACTCCTTGTTTAAACACACACACACATACATATGCACACACATGTACCCTACAAGTTAGAGTAACTACCTAAAAAAAATCACTAGCTGCCTTCTTGATGAATATTCTGGATCATGATAAGCTCTAACTATGATGGACTGATTAGTCTCTCAAATTCTTGGTCATTGAATTTTACAAACAACTGAAATTGTCTTGATATTTTCCATTTATATGTACCTTTGCTTTGGAATTTCACATATTCTACTTATATGATGTCCACACTTAAGTTATTTGGTTAACATGTATTTTCCCTCATTTTGAAAATAATTTACATATTTTCCCATTCAGTGTTATTCAGGTGGCGCTAGTAGTAAAGAACCCATCTGCCAGTGTAGGAGGCATAAGAGATCTGGGTTCAATCCCTGGTCAGGAAGATCCTCTGGAGAAGGCAATGGCTACCCCCTCCTGGAGAGAAGGGGGATTGGCAATGGCTACCCCCTCTTGCCTGGAGAATCTCATGGACAGAGGACCCTGGCAGGCTGCAGTCCATAGTGTCTCAAAGAGTTGGACACAACTGAAGAGACTTAGCATGCATGTACTTTTGTCCCTGCAGGAAATATTTAGACAAACTTCTAAAAGAATATTGAACATATCTTAGGTTGTTAGAACCATAAGACTATTTCATTAGAACTTTTTCAGTAGACGTACTTCAATTAATTCATACTTGCTTATTGCCATTTGCTTTGTTCCTGACACACAAAGATGCTTGTTATCATGAAATTTTATTCTACTGACATGAGATGTACAGTAAAAAAAATGAATATATATATTGTTCAGTAATATGTCAACAGGTTCAAAGTACTAAGCAGAAGTAAGGACTGATGATTAGGAAGAAGGTGGCTATTTTAATTTCAAATAATCTTAGAAGGATTCATTGAGAAAATGACATTTGACCAAAGACTGGGACAGGGGACTCAGGGGACACTCTTTACTGTGTTAATACCTTAATAGCAGGTATTAAGGAAGAACAAACAGCAGGTATAAGGTTGTTTGCTCTGGGGCAGGAGCATATCTGGCTTATCTGAGAACAGCATGGAAATGAGTTTGATTGGCAAGAAGCGAGTAAAAGGGTAACAGGAGATTTCCTTTTCAAAGGTATTAGAGTTCAGGTCATGAAGGGTCTTTAGACTCTTGTAGAAATTTTAACTTTTTCCTTCATGAGATGGAGGCCATCTGAGTATTTAAATAAGAAATATTATAAGTCAGTTTGGATTTAAAAGTGATAATTCTGCCTTCTGGTGGGCTTCCCTGGTGGCTCAGAGGTTAAAGCGTCTGCCTCCAATGTGGGAGATGATCCCTTGGTCGGGAAGATCCCCTGGAGGAGGAAATGGTAACCCGCTCCAGTATTCTTGCCTGGAGAATCCCATGGACAGAGGAGCCTGGCAGGCTATAGTCCACGGGGTCGCAAAGAGTCGGACACGACTGAGCGACTTCACTTCACTTCTAAAGCAGGAACACTAGTTAAGAAGCTTTAGAAATCATTCATTCAAAAGATGATAGTTGTTTGGGTCAGAGGATCATTCTGAATGTGTGCATGCTAAGGGGTTTTCTTGTGTCCTACTGTTTATGACCCTATGGTCTGTCGCCCACCAGGCTCCTCTGTCCATGGGATTCTCCAGGCAAGAATACTGGTGTAAGTTGCCATGCCCTGCTCCAGGGGATCTTACTGACCCAGGACTTGAACCTGGATAATTTACATCTCTCCAGTATTGGTAGACTGGTTCTTTACCACTAGCACCATCTGAAAAGCGCACCATTATGAATACTAGAAGTGAAATTCTGTATACTTTGAAATTAGAGCAAAACAGCTTGGTACCAAATGAAATGTAGTCTGTGAAAGAAAGAAAACAGTCAGTAATGACACTAGAATTTTGGCCGTTAGTGACACAGCTTTCATTTGTAACCCCAATAAAAGCATTTTCACAATATCGGGGAGTCAAATGCCTAAATGATATGAATTAAAGGGGCAGTAGAAAAATGGGAATTGAAGATAGAAGATATAAACAACTCATTTTAAGAGTTTTGGTGTCCAAGGTGAGAAGGAAAGGGAGGCAGTTAGAGGGAAATAGAGGTTTAAGAGGTTTTCTTTTGAAGAGGAAAGAAAAAAAAAAGTGCTTATCAGAATGATCAAGTAGAGAGGGAAAAATAATAGCTACTTGAAATGGATAATTATGAATTTAAACTGAGACAGGGAACTATGTCCAGGTTCAAAGGACTGACATGGTTTCAGTAAGAGTTTGTATTGTTGTTGTTTGTTCATGTCCAGCTCTTTGTGATTCCATGAACTGTAGCACACCAGGCTCTTCTGTCCTCCACTATCTCCTGAAGCTTGCTCAGATTCATGTGCGTTGAGTCAGTGATGCTATCTAACTATCTCATCCTCTGCTGATTCCTTCTGCTTTTGCCCTCAGGAGAAGTATTTTCACAGGGTAGGTTCCCAAGCAGATCCCAAGTGACTTGAATGAATGAATTGGGTTGGGGTGGGGGGGGAGCAGTGGCAAATAAATGGTCTTAGTTTTGAAAGTGATTAAGAGACAGGCTGAGAGAAGAGGCTCTTACAGGCAAGATGGGTTTGCCCGGCTTGAACTTCCCCATCTGGTACCCAGTGAGAGCGTGAGAGCTTTTTCAGATTCTTTATTAAAAGAGGTCTCTAAGATTCCATCTTGCATTGGCTTCACAAATTATGTAGCCAGTCTTTGTTTTACAGAAGCAAATACAAAGATGTCTGTTAGGGATTAATAGCTGTGAAGGGAAGAAGGAAAGCAAGATGGGGCAGAAGGAGAGACTGGACTGTCACTGAAGCCCAACAAAATTTAAAATGCCCTGAGTGGAGTCAAATGGCCATGATTTTATTTCCTCTTGTGCTTTTTCAAAGAAAGGATGCTGTATATTCCTCAGTTGTTGTTTAGCCACTAAGTCGTGGCTGATCTTTTGTGACTCTATGAACTGTAGCCCACCTGGTTTCTCTGTCCATGGGATTCTCCAGGCAAGAATACAGAATTGAGTTGCCGTTTTCTTCTCCAGAGATCTTCCTGACACATGGGTCAAACCTGCTTTTTCTGCACTGGCAGGTGAATTCTTTCCCACTGAGCCACAGGGGTAGCCCTCAGTTCAGTTCAGTTCAGTCGCTCAGTCATGTCCGACTCTTTGCGTCCCCATGAATCGCAGCACGCCAGGCCTCCCTGTCCATCACCAACTCCCAGAGTTCACTCGGACTCACGTCCATCGAGTCCATGATGCCATCCAGCCATCTCATCCTTGGTCGTCCCCTTCTCCTGCCCCCAATCCCTCCCAGCATCAAAGTCTTTTCCAGTGCATCAAGTCTTTGCATGAGGTGGCCAAAGTACTGGAGTTTCAGCTTTAGCATCATTCCTTCCAAAGAAATGCCAGGGTTGATCTCCTTCAGAATGGACTGGTTGGATCTCCTTGCAGTCCAAGGCCCTCAGAGGTAGGGGCAAATCCTTCTCTGAAGGGTAACCTGAGCAGGTTCATTTCTCCATTTACCAAATTGAAGCAAATACTCAAAATTGTGATATTTGTTATAGACCTATGAATACAAATTAGAATATTTGATGTTTTTCAGTAAATTAAATAAAGGACTTAGAGGCACTCATATTAATAGATAACCAGAAAAAGCATAAATTTTATTGTTAAATAAGTCATTCAGACTTCAACTTCATCATTTATTAGATCCATAACTTAGTATTAATAGCTATGGAAAGCTCAGCCTCTTTGAGGGTTAGTGTTTTTTGTTTTTTGTTTTCTATTCAGATGGTAACAGTACAGACAAATATTTATTGTGATGAATAAAGGTATGAAATAACTGTTGAAGAACAAAGGCTTTATATAAATGTTATTTATCTTCTAGAGCTTTGAAGTATAAACCTACTGACCTATGCTTAGGCCACTCAAAACTCTGTTCTTTTGCAGTGGAAGAAAGCTTTAAAATTAGAGTTGATTCAGTATGTTATATTATATTTTCACCCTTCTGTTAAGAACTTTCTTTTCAAGAGCAAACTTTTAAACATACTAAAACTTTAATGCTCATCAATCTAGGCATATCTAACATTCTCCATGGCTTTAAATTTCTTATACTCAAATTACAAATAAAAATGTAAACATCATGTGAATCCTCACTCAGGCCACCAAAGATAAAATAGAGTCCAAACATATTTAGGGCTCTATCTCAATTACATAGAGGTAAGTCTTCAGTTCATTTGGAGATAGTGGTAAAAATCGACCTGCCAATGCAAGAGATGTGAGAGATGTAGGTTCAATCCCATGGTTGAGAAGATCCTCTGGAGTAGAATATGGAAACCCACTACAGTATATTTTCCTGAAAAATTCCATGGACAGAGGAGCCTGGTGGGCTATAATCCATGGGGTTGCAAAGCATGGGCCGTGACTGGAGCAATTGAGCACACACACAAAAAATGAAATAAATAGGTCCCAAGTTTGAACCAAAAAAGTCTGAAACTTGCTCCAAATTCCCTTGTAAAGAAGGTTGTGTAATCTCATTATGTCCCTGGAGGTTTAAAAAGGAAGAGCCATTGCATTATAATACTGCCTATGTTTCTTTTGGATTCTAATTTTTTTTAAACTGAAGTCTTAAGATAGGGTTGGATGTTTAAAATTAAAGTGTTTTCATCACTTGAAATTCTACAGCTGTTTCTTTTCTTACAATGTTTAGTGTCATGCAGGCAAACCCTGTCTCTATTACATAAGAACAGATTTATCATTCCTGGTCTCTGAAATAGCTCAGAATATAATTGGAGATAGAAATTGTATATACTTGTATTTATATGGGATTGGTAATGTCAAATAGAACTGTACACACACCCTTCATAGGAATCTTTAATAGGAAAATGGTCATTTTACAGCATATTTCTGCATTTACATATTTATTTTAAAGCTAAATTAAGGAAACGCTTAGCTCACTGATATGTTGAAGTTAGCTAACATTTGGACATCCAACACCAGAGTACAGAGATATTTGAAAATGTCAAGAAAAAGAAACCAAAAAAATTACTGTTTTTCTCAATCCTTCCTTTCTTTCTTTTTCTCCCCTCTGCTACACTGTGCTAGGCATATATGTCTTATCTAATCCTTTACTGAGAAATGTAAAATGTCGTAATATTAAATTGTGTGCTACATGGTTAGTTGTGTATGACTTTTTGAGACCAATTGAACTGTAGCCCTCCAGGCTTCTCTGTCAATGGAATTCTCCATGCAAAAGTACTGGAGTGGGTTGCCATTTCCTTCTCCAGGGATCTTCCCAGCCCGGGAACCGAACCTGAGGCTCCTGGATCTCCTGCATTGCATATAGATTCTTTACCGACTGAGCAATTGGGGAAGCCAACTATTAAATTAAAATGCAAATACTGTGCTCTTCTTGAATGCCATTCTGTTGCCCAAACCCTGCATCAAACACAAAAGTGAAAATAAGAGTAGAAAAATGCTAAGGCCTATGTCTAAATTATATTTGTTAGGCCTAGAGATCTATACCTTAATACTAAATAATGAGAGAACGAAAGAAAGAAAATGAGAATAAGAATCATTAAGAATGTAGCCAGAAAGGTAACTTGAAAGTATTTGATTCCCTTGATACTAATAGAAAAGTTGACCCAATTATCAATGATTTCAACTTGCTACTTTCTTCAGAACATATACTCTCTCCCTTCATAGCTATTAAAAAGATTAAAAGTCATGATCACAGCACTTGAAAAGAACAATGCAAGCTCATTTTTGGCTAATCTGATATCTTAAAATAGACCATCATAAAAATCACCCCAGAAAGATGAGAATCTATTTTTAAATGCTTCCAGAAAAAAAAAAAAATGTAGTTTATCTTCCTCAGTTTATCAGTCTTGACCATGAAAAAAAAGGCTGCCTAGTTCTACATCTAATTTTTAATTTAGTTATTTAATCATATACTTTTATGCTGAATATTAGTGAAAATGTGAGCTTCCTCCTCTCAAACTCTAGAAGTTTTCTTTCTGATTCTCTTCTCCTAGTGAACTTACTTAAGACGTGGTTTTTGGACAGTTTATATTAGAATCACCTCATATACTGAACATGATGCCAGAAAATCGACCTTTGTAATTTAATTTCATTTTTTAACAAATAGTTGATGATCTAATAATTACTAATGTCAAGAACCCTTTGACCTAACCTTTTTGTTATCATAACCAAATTATACTTTAAATTCTTTCCAGATTACTCACCTTCATAAACAACTTATCATATTACTATGATAGGGCATAGACTTCTATTTTTGTCACAATTCAGAATATTCATTCATTCTAATGATTTATGTTTTTCAACAAATTCAGCTCATATCTACTGAGCACTTTTTCTACTGCTCTATTCTTGCCTGGAGAATCCCAGGGACGGGGGAGCCTGGTGGGCTGCCATCGGTGGGGTTGCACAGAGTCGGACATGACTGAAGCGCCTTAGCATAGCATAGCATAGCATATTTAGGGTAACAGCAATAAAACTAATAGAGAAAAAACAATAATAAATTTCATGGAATTGAAACTTACTTTCTATTTTCTACAAGGGAAGGGTACAGATAATAAATAAAACAATTAACCCAAATATATTAAGAAGGTAATAATGTGTTAAGGAGAGCAGGAATGCCAGAAGGGGTCTGTGGTTTTAAATACGGCAGTCAGATTTACTAGTAAAAATTTAAACAAGATGAGTTTGGGCATGCTAAGTCAGGTCCAACTCTTTGCGACCCTATGGACTGTAGGCCACCTAGCTTCTATGTCCATGGGATTTCCCAGGCAAGAATACTGAAGTAGGTTTCCATTTCCTCCTCTAGGAGATCTTCCCAACTCAGGGATCAAACTCATGTCTCCAGCATTGCAGGCAGATTCTTCACCACTGAGCCATCAGGAAAACCCCCAACAACATGAGGTAAAGGGGTAAATCAAGCAGATGTCTGAAAAAGTGCACCCACAAGACAGAACGGAGCAATTACAATGGCTTTTGTTTAGAAAAATTTGGAAAACTCNGGACTGCAAGGAGATCCAACCAGTCCATTCTGAAGGAGATCAACCCTGGGATTTCTTTGGAAGGAATGATGCTAAAGCTGAAACTCCAGTACTTTGGCCACCTCATGTGAATGCCAGGAGTTGACTCACTGGAAAAGACTCTGATGCTGGGAGAGATTGGAGGCAGGAGAAGAACAGAGGATGAGATGGCTGGATGGCATCACTGACTCGATGGACATTAGTCTAAGTGAACTCCGGGAGATGGTGATGGACAGGGAGGCCTGGCATGCTGCGATTCATGGGGTCGCAAAGAGTCGGACACGACTGAGAGACTGAACTGAACTGTACCACTAATAACACTCAAACAATAACAAAAAAGGAACTGAGACTTAATAGAAGTGAAAAGGGGAGAAATATGAGATGCCATTAGAAACGTAGAGAGAGTCCAGACTGGGTAAGCCTTGGGTGAAATGAGAATCCCTAGGGAAATTTAGCAAACTAATGACCTGGTCTGGGCAAGTTTGAAAGAGCTCCTCTCTCTGCTCTATGGAGAACATATTGCAGAAGGAGCAAGGATGAAAACAGGGAAACCATATAGAAGCTATTGCAATAATATCGGGGAGGATCTTCCCTGGTGGCTCAGTGATTACGACTCTGTGCTTCCAGTTCAGGGGACTTGGATTTGTTCCCTGATGGGGGAACTAAGAGCCCAGATGCTACTCAGCATGGCCAAATAAATAAATGCACATCATAAATAAATGCAATCCATCCATTAAAAAATAATATTAGGTAGAAATGATAATGGATTGGACCATGGGGAAAGTTGTGATTGGGAGTCAGGTTCTGTATTTTTTTACTATTTGGGTATGGAGAATGAGAATGAAGGGTCATGATTCCTCTGAGGTGTCCTTGGCTTCAATAACTGGAAATGAACAGAATGCATTGAGTCAAGGAATACTGCTGCTGCTGCTAAGTCACTTCAGTCGTGTCCGACTCTGCAACCCCAGAGACGGCAGCCCATCAGGCTCCTCCGTCCCTGGGATTCTCCAGGTAAGAACACTGGAGTGGTTTGCCATTTCCTTCTCCAATGCATGAAAGTGAAAAGTGAAAGTGAAGTCGCTCAGTCATGTCAGACCCTCAGCGACCCCAGGCAGACAAAGTTTGAAGAGATCAAAAGAATGATTTTCAACATTGTATGACTGGGAACTATATGAGATATCCTAGCGGAAATAACAAGTATCCAAGTAGATACAGGGGTATTTGGTTAAAGAGAGAAAGCCAGGCTGGATCATATTGCTGTTATTGTTGTTCAGCTGCTCAGTTTACCTCTTTGTGATCCTATGGACTGCAGCACTCCAGGCTTCCCTGTTGTTCACTATCTCCTGGAGTTTGCTCAAATTCATGTCCATTGAGTTGATAATTCCATCCAACCATCTCATCCTCTGTCACCCCCCTTCTCCTCCTGCCCTCAATCTTTCTCAGCATCAAGGGTCTTTTCCAATGAGTTGGCTCTTTGTATCAGGTGCCCAAAGTATTGAAGCTTCAGCTTCAGCATGTCCTTCCAATGAATATTCAGGATTGATTTCCTTTAGGATTGACTGGTTTGATCTGCTTGCAGGCCAAAGGACTCTCAAGAGTTTTCTCCAACACAGTAGTTTGAAAGCATCAGTTCTTTGGCTCTCAGCCCTCTTTATGGTCCAACTCACATCTGTGTATGACTACTGGAAAAACCATAGTTTGATATGATTGCATTCAAAAGCATCAAACTGAACAAAGCAATTTGGAAGAGAAGTAACTAAGGAAAGTCTCTGCAGAACTCAGAGCAGGGAATGGAGATCTCATCCATGATTTCAAATGTAATTTGCAGGTCAAATTAAAAAATGAAGTGAGAATTTACCTTTAGATTTGTCAGCATAGAAGAATTGTTGACTTTGAAGCAAGCGGTTTTAATCAAGTGGAGAATGAGAAGCAAAAACCAGATTAGAGTGGATTTAGGGGACAATGGAAAGAGAAATTTATATCTTTCAGATATCTATTGTTGTCATTGTCAGTTTTGCCCTTTCTGTATCATTTAATGAAGTTTTGTATTTTTTCTCCAACCAATTAGGTCACTTTTGATTAATAGGTTTAATATGAAAAGTGAAATGTCAGTCACTCAGTCATGTCCAACTCTTTGAAACCCCATAAATTATAGCCCATGAGGCTTCTCTGTCCATGGAATTTTTTAGGCAAGAATACTGGAGAAGGTCCCCACCTTCTCCAGGGGATCTTCCTGACCCAGGGATTGAACCCATGTCTCCTGCACTGTAGGTGATTCTTTACCCTCTGAGCTTTCTGGGAAGCACCCCTAGATTTAACATAAGTATACACTTTCTTTGGCTCTTCCTCTCATTTTTTTTTTATGTTGGAGTATAGAGCTTAGTGGGCTACCATCTGTGGGGTGGCAAAAGAATCTGACATACTGAGCACCTAAATAGCAAGAAAACAACAGTTGCTTTACAATATTTTGTTAGTTTCTGAAGTGCAATGACATGTATCACTATATATATATATATATATATATAT
>SJYQ01001760.1:126322-140744 GCA_006410935.1 Redunca redunca
ACCCCACTCATCTATGTCATCTCAGAACACCAAGTTGATGTTTCTTTTTTATTGATAATTCACAGTCTACATTATTAGGGGCATTGTTGTTATTGGGAACTGTGATAAAATCTATCCTATATCTTGTAAAGACAGGATTTTTCTGAACTCTATTCAGGTAGTTGGATGAATTTCTATTTGCAAACAAAATATATTTTTTAAGTAGGATGATGTGTCAACAGATTCGTAGCAACATATCCTACTTATTTCCCTTTAACTTAGTTGCATTTTCTATTTTTTAACAACCAAATGCAAAATGTACACATAACTAAATACAACATTTTCCACCACAAACTATCCTGTCTCAACTTGTCTGATGCTATTAACAGCAATATTTTAATACTTCAAAAATTTTAAGTGTCTGAGAACTGATACTTTAAGTTGGATAAAACAAAACAAAATGCTTGAGTAGATCCTCAAAATATTTATGAGTAACAACATATAACAATAACATGTTATTCTATGTATGTGTGTGCATGCTAAGTCACTTTAGTCATGTCTGACTCTGAGACTCTATGGAGCATAGCCCACCAGGCTCCTCTGTCCTTGGGTTTCTCCAGGCAAGAATACTGGAGTCAGTTGCCATACCCTCCTCCAGGGGATCTTCCCAACACAGGGACTGAACCCAAGTCTTTTATGTCTTCTGCTTTGGCAGGTGGGTTCTTTACCTTTAGTGCCACCTGGGAAGCCCATATTGTATCAATGCCACATACTAATTTTACATTTTAAAATGTAGCAACTAAGCACTTTAGAATTATTCACACCCTAAAAGGTTAAAATATATTTAAAGGAGGAAAGATACAAACTCTTAGCCATCCAGAATTCTCTGCTTTACTGAATAAAATACTTCTAAGTAATATCTTGCCTCAAACTACAGATTATTAAAATTTTCTAGTAACTTAAAATAATAAAATGCAATTCAAATATTCAAAGACACGTCCACATTTATTATTTCAACTGTTTAATTTTCCTCTTGGTGCATGTATTAATTAATTAATGTACTGCCCTTCCTATGTGATGACTTGCTTAGAAAGGTAGAATTATTAATAAAGAATATTTTTCTTGTGTTAGCATATTTAGGGCAAAGACCAAATGCTTGAGATATTTAAACATATTTTAGCTTGTGACAAGCTTAAAAAGAGCAGGAAATGTGTCCCAGATACACTCTATAAGATAAAAATTGAAAAAGCTGTGACATAAAAGCTGGGCAAGAAAGGAAAAATGCACACACACAAAAATAATTTTTACAAGTCCAATTCTTTTGAACTCTATGAAAACTAAAGAGAATAATAGCATTATAATAATACTAAGTTGAGTAGAATCAAAATATCAGAATGAATATAAAGGACACAAAATCATCTAATGGAAGAAAAAATTATTTTAAACTAGACACTATTCCCAGGATCCAAAAGAATTTTTTAAAATCCCTCATTAGAAAATATATTAGCAAAAATTTTGGAAGGGGCAAATGTGCTTAAGTAATCTGTAATTAGCTACTATTTCTTACATACATCCTTATGAGTTGAAATTAGCCTTATTGTAAAAAGTCTGGAACCAGTGGTTTAGGGTACTCTGTTATTTGATATCTCCTCCATACAGATATAAACAGGATAAGCTTATCCATTAGGCACTATAAGCACAGTGGGTCAAAGAAAACTTCATAATATAATATTAATGTGTTATTATATCAGTACTGTTGCAATATATCTTTGAATTTTTTGTTTAGTAGAATAAGGGACCTACAGAGTTACTGCCTTGAGCCCACAAAAGTCATAATGTGACCCTAGACTGGGAACCAAGTCCTATATTTATTCTGCTACCAGATGGTGATATATTTCCTCCTCCCTTTTACTGAAAGTAAGGTTAAGACCATTTGCCTTTCAATTCTTAAGGAAAATGAAGGTAAGAACAGATTTTGAAATCATATTAATATTATATTTATTCTCATTCAAAATGCTTTTGTATCTACTTCTGAAAAGCTCTGTGGTCATTAGACAGCTACTTTACCTTGAAATTTATGAATAGAAAAATTGATCCCCTCTGTGGTAGAGACTATATTGCTCAGAAACAATATGAAATATGCAAAAATCACACGCTTTAAAGGAGAAGGCAATGGCAACCCGCTCCAGTACTCTTGCCTGGAAAAACCCCATGGATGGAGGAGCCTGGTAGGTTGCAGCCCATTGGGTTGCAACAAGGCAGACATGACTAAGCGACTTCACTTTCACTTTTCACTTTCATGCATTGGGGAAGAAAATGGCAACCCACTCCAGTATTCTTGCCTGGAGATCCCGAGGATGGAGGAGCCTGGTGGGCTGCTGTTTATGGGATCGCACAGAGTCGGATATGACTGAAGCAAATTAGCAGCAGCAGCACACACTTTGAACTTAGATATTAGATATCTCAGTGATGTTAGGTTTGTACATTTGGGCAGTTTTCCTTTATTTTTTTTTTTTTATTGGAATACAGTGGACATACAATAATTTGGCATCTATATACATTATGAAATGATCACCACAAGTCTAGTAACCATCTGTCTCCATACAAAGTCATTATAATATTATTGATCATGGTTCTTATGCTGTATATTACAACCCTGTGACGTATTTACTATATACAACTAGAGGTTTGTTCCTCTACACCTATTTTGTCCACGCCCACCACCCTCCCTTTTGGCAACCATCTGTTTGTTCTCTGTATCTGCTTTTCTTTTGTTATTTATTTATTTTTTTTTTTTTAGGTTCCACACGTGAGAGATCATATGATATTTGTCTGGCAATTTTCATTACCTCCCTCCTACGTGGCTTAGATGATAAAGTGTCTGCCCACAGTGCTAGAGACCCAGGTTTGATCCCTGGGTGGGGAAGATCCCCTTCAGAAGGAAATGGCAACCCACTTCAGTACTCTTGCCTAGAAAATTCCATGGATGGAGGAGCCTGGTGGGCTACAGTCCGTGGGGTCGCAAAGAGTCGGACACGACTGGGCAACTTCACTTTCATTCTTTCTTTCTTATGCCACCTTGCCTCTGTATGTAAAAGAGTACCATGACATGTAACAGGATGGTTATGAAATTTCACTGGGAAACCTAAACTCATACAGTATTTATTTAATGCCCACGTAGCAGAAAATGCCACCACTACTCACCAAGCTGCTCAGAACAGAAACCCTTGGCCTGATCCATGAACCCTATCTTTCACAACCCATGTTTGATTTGCCATCATCTTCATCAGCTCAAATTGTCTAGACCATCAATATCTCTCTTCTAGACCATAGCCTTCAAATTGCTAGCGCCCTCTGTGACTCTTTATATGATAATCTATGTCACATAGATGTCAGAGTTCTCTTTTTAAATTAGAAATCAAATTGTTATAACACCAGTGCTTCCAACAGAGTATGCATGCATGTGAGCACAGTTGCTTCAGTTGTGCGTGACTCTTTGTGACCCTATGGACTGTAGCCAGGTTCCTCTATCCATGGGATTCTCCAGGTAAGAATACTGGAGTGGGTTGCCATGCCCTCTTCTAGGGGATCTTTCCAACCCAGGGATCAAACCTATGTCTCTTACATGTCCTGTATTGGCAGGTGGGTTCTTTACCACTAGCGCCACCTCGGAAGCCCCCCCCAACAGAGTATACAAAATATTTATTAAACTACAGTCTTCAAGGCATTCTTTGATATGGCCCCTTTCTATCCCTCTGACTTCACTTCCTAACTTTCTAGTTACAATGGGATTTTCATCTCTTATTTAAAATAAACTTTAAATTTAAAATTCTTTAAAATTCACAGAAAAGTGAAGAAAATATAGTAGACAGTTTCCATATATCCCATAACTAGTTTCTCTCTTACTGACACCTTTTTTCATCATTAAACAAAATATTTTATTAGCTGATATATAATGTGATCTAGATGGAGAAACAGTGGAAACAGTGTCAGACTTTATGTTTTGGGGCTCCAAAATCACTGCAGATGGTGATTGCAGCCATGAAATTAAAAGATGCTGACTCCTTGGAAGGAAAGTTATGACCAATCTAGATAGCACATTAAGAAGCAGAGACATTAGTTTGCAAACAAAGGTCCATCTAGTCAAGGCTATGGTTTTTCCAGTGGCCATGTATGGATGTGAGAATTGGACTGTGAAGAAAGCTGAGTGCCGAAGAATCGATGCTTTTGAACTGTGGTGTTGGAGAAGACTCTTGAGAGTCCCTTGGACTGCACGGAGATCCAGCCAGTCCATTTTGAAGGAGATCAGTCCTGGGTGTTCATTGGAAGGACTGATGCTAAAGCTGAAACTCCAATAATTTGGCCACCTCATGTGAAGGGTTGACTCATTGCAAAAGACTCTGATGCTGGGAGGGATTGGGGTCAGGAGAAGGGGATGACAGAGGATGAGATGGCTGGATGGCATCACTGACTCGGTGGACATGAGTCTGAGTGAACTCTGGGAGTTGGTGATGGACAGGGAGGCCTGGCATGCTGAGATTCATGGGGTCACAAAGTGTCGGACATGACTGAGCGACTGAAATGAACTGAACTGAACTGAACTAAGGTGTAATGACTACTATACCTTCTCAAACCTCAGAACAATGCCATCAATATATGTTAACATGCTAACTTGTGTTTGTACATGTAGCTATATATGTATTTCTCTATGTATAAATTTATAAATATTAAAATAAATATAGGTCCATACAGATGTCTGTAATTCTAGTCCACTTAGATCATTCTGGCCTTTTCCCTTTGCATGTCTGTAGCTTGCATCTACAGCAGTGAGAAACTGGGCTCCTTGAGCCACCATCATTAATATAATTATTTAATTCCAATGTACATGTACAGTGGTTCCAGGATTGTCAACTCATATCCTCATGGGTAGCAACTTTATCAACTAAACTACAGTGTCCAGTTCCTTTTGCCTTTGGTCTTACAGACTTGACTAACTTCCAGAGTTACTTAGCTTAACTCCCTTTGCTCCCAGCTCTTACAGGGAGGTTATTTTACATGTTTGTTAAATATTTTATCACAGCCTGCATTCCACCCTTGCATCCCTGGCCTCCTAAATAATTTTTTAAATTTGCATACATTACAGGTGACTGTGCTATAAATTTCCTAGGGTTTAACTGAGTATTTTATTTCACTATAGTCATGTACAGAGTAATTTAGACACCCCAAAAATTTCCCCTGCCTTACCTAAATAACCCTTTCTTCTCCCCCATATTCCTGGCAGCTGCTTACCTGTTTACTGTCTCTATATTTTTGCCTCTGTCAACATTTCATTCTTGTTTTGGCTTAGCTTGACAATCCACTTATTTTTATTGCTAAATTGCATGCTATTGTTTGGATATACCAGAGTTTATCCGTTAACCTATTTATCAACTTACTTATTAAAAATTTTTTGATTGCTTCTAGTTTGGGGCCATTATGAAGAAAGGTGCTGTAAATATTCATGGTCTTATTTTCAACTCAAACGGTTAAATACCATAGAACACTAGTACTGGATCATACGAAAAGACTTGATTTAGTACTATAAGAAACTGCCAAGTTGTCTTCTAAAATGGATATACAATTGTTCATTCCCACCAGCAATGAAATTTCCACCAGAAATGAAAGTGCCTATTTCTCTACATCTCATCAGCATTTGGTTTTGTCAGTATTTTGGATATAGCCACTCTGATATGTTGGAATATCTCATTTTGCTTTAATTAACATTGAAGTATGTTGAGTATCTTGTCACATACTTATTTGTTGTCTGTATACCTTGTTTGGTGAGGTGTCTGTTCAGATCTCTTGCTGATTTTTAAAACTGAGTTGTTTGTCTTCTTGTTGTTGAAATTTGACCCTCGTTTGTGTAATACATTTGTATTCCAGTTTGTTAGCATACAGGTGTTAAAAAAGATTTCTTCCCAATCTCTGACTTGTCATTTCATTCTTTTAAGAGTGTCCTTCAAAGAAGAGAAATTTATAATTATAAAACCCAACTTAGCTATTTTTTAAAAAATTCATGAACAGCACTTTTGGTATTATATAAAAAACAATATCTAACCCACAAGTTACCTAAATATTCTCCTGTCTTCTTCTAGAAGTTTTGTAATTTTGCATTTTACATTTCTATGATATACTTTGCATTAACTTTGTAAAAGTGTAAGGTCTCTGCCTAGATTCATAGTTATTTTGATGCTGTTGTTGTTATATGTTCATATCCAACTGTTCCAGCACCATTTTTGAAAAGACTAGATTTTTTTCACCAAATTGTGTTAGCAAGTTTATTAAAAATTTTTTTTAAGTTAATTATATTTGTCTTCATTCATCTAAGCTCTCTATTCTATTCCATTGATTTACATCTTTATTCTTTTGCCAATACTTGATCTCTTATTTACTGTAGCTTTAAACTATATCTTGAAAACTTGTAACTGGCGCCTTCCAATTTGATTCTTCATCTTCAAGACTGTAATGTCTACTCCAGATTCTTTACTTTTCCATATAAAATTTAAGATCAGTATTTTAAAATCACAAAATAACTTGCTAGGCTTTTTATTGGAGTTTCCTTAAATTAATAAAGTTGGGAGGAATTGACATCTTAACAATATTGATACTACTGATAATGGAATGTCTCTCCATTTATTTAGATCTAGAATTTCTTCCCTCATTGTCCTTTACTTTAGGCATTGAATTCCTATTCATCCTTGGCTATTTATATCCAAATAATCTTTTTAATAGGGCCAGAGGAGAAGCTATTGTAAATAGTGCCTTTTTTAAATTTCAAATTCCAATTACTTGTTGATGCATATATGAAAGCAACTGACTTTAATATATTGCTCTTACAGTATATACTAATCTTGCTAAATAACTGCTTATCTTTCCCAGAAGTTTAGTTTTAGGCTTTTCCTGCTTTTTTATTATGTAATTTAATGATATAGATTTCCAATAAGAACTGCTTTAAGCAACTTTCTCTTTATCAAAAATATTTTGGTAAATAGTTTTATCATTCCTGAATTCGTTTGATGATTTTTAAAAATTTCTCTTGATATTTCTTCTTTACCTCATGAATTATTTTAGAAGTGTATTGCTAATTTATAAGTATTCAGGTATTATCCTGACTTTTTTCATCTAATTGATTTGTAGTTATTTCCATTGTTGTTCAATAACATATTTTTGTATATGTATTTTTAATTTGTGAAAGTATATTTTATGTCCCCAAATGAGATATATCTTGATTAATAGTCCATGTTATCCTGAAAAGATTATGTGCTCTGCAGTTGCTAAATGCTGTATTATATAAATATTAATTAGATTGATAGAGCTGCCTTGGACATCTGTATTTTTACTGATTTCCACATGTCTGATCTATCTAACAATACCTTTCTTTTCATTGGTGTATTTAGACCACTCACAGTAATAGTTATTGATATGTCTAGATATACAACATCCCTTTGGAATGTTTCTATTCACTGTGTATGTTCTTCAATCCTCTTTTTCCAATTACAACCTTTATTGGTTGTAATTGCATATTTTATATTATTTAATTTTTTATCTGCTTCATGCATTGGAGAAGGAAATGGCAACCCACTCCAGTGTTCTTGCCTGGAGAATCCTAGGGATGGGGGAGCCTGGTGGGCTTCCATCTCTGGGGTGGCACAGAGTCGGACACTACTGAAGTGACTTAGCAGCAGCAGTAGAGATGTAATGTATTACTCTGCATGTTATACTTACTTATAAAACGTTTTTACTTCTTTATAAAATGGTGTTATTGTTTACTTGAAGGGTATACAGATTAACAACCCTTTATTAATTTTTAAAATTGAGTTTTCTTTATGTTAAAATTTAACCTTGATTTAAGGTCATAGCTTTCAAAGACATAATTCTACAAGACTGGCCAAATTAAGTTAGGAATTTAGGAACCTAGAAATAGACTATGAACTCATGAGTTTATGCCAAGTTATGTGGTAAATTTAGCCTGGGCAGCATGGGAAGTATTTTTCCCTCATGGCTCCACCTACCCTTGCTTTCTCCCATCCTTCGGTATCAAATATCTTTACCTAAACTGAACATCTACTGTTCTTAAGGTAAATATTTACAAGGAAATTTTGATAAGGAAACAATGTACTTTTGTTACATGAGTGGACTGGTCAAACAAGATGTATAGTATCATTCTCTAAAAACTCAGTATTTTTACTGATCTCACAAGTAAGCTAAATTATACCTTGATCTTAAAGAAATTGCAAAATATATTATACAATCTTCGAGACATTAACATGGAGAAAATAAAACAGAATTATCAAAAAAAATCAGTCGCTAGAGCTTACAGGACATGCCCTTTTACGTCTTAGGATGGCTTTGATGACATTTTTTGAATTTGATCTCTGAGGAGATTTTATTTCTTTTTTTTTTTTAATTTTTATTTTAACTTTAGTTTACTTTACATTACTGTATTGGTTTTGCCAAACATTGACATGAATTCACCACGAGTGTACAAGCGTTCCCAAATAATATGTTTTTTAGACTTATACCCATGGTCAGAGTTAGAATGCCTGTGAGTACACACACACACACACACACACNCTATAAGGATGGGCTTTTCATCATCATTTCAAAAGGCTGTATATTATTTTGCTAAGTGGACATATTATATTTTATATATCAGTTCAGTTCAGTCACTCAGTCATTATAGTCACCTATATAGTAGGGTGCTTAATTTTTATACAGTTATTTCTTATTAAAATAATATATTTAGTGATTGCCTATGGAATAGCTGTATAATTGTTTCCTAAGAATAAACTGTAAGAGTTAGAATTTTTGGATCTCATGGCACATTCATTTTTTAACACTTAAATATTGTATCAATGCTAATAAAAGGTACAAACTGTTCAATTTTAATTACACTTGGTTTTTGTGGGTATACATTTATAAAAATTGTTGAATTTACTTTTTTCAAATTGTATATAGTTTCAACCTAATTTGAACATAAATTTTCTTTTTGTGGAAAATAATAAACTGTAAAACCCTGATTATTTGAAAATATATATCTCCAAAATCTCAAATAATCTCAAATAACATAATGTGTGTTTTACCTTATTTAAGGTATAAATAGTGAGATGCTATAGGGCCTCTAAATACTGTGCACACAAAGTGTTATTAATACTTTGGGTTGCGGTTGCTGAATGGTCAGCTATGCTCATAGCTCATCAGGTTTTCCATCTCACAGCTTATTAATGAAGTATTTAAATCTTAGTTTTTAGTATAATGATAGATTGCTAATTCTCACAGGCGAACTTGATTATCTGAAAACAAAAAATATTAAGTCTAGAAATGCCAGGCTACATTATTTACCAATACTTTGTTGAGTTTGAGCAAGCTCCAGGAGTCGATGATGACATGGAATCCTGTTGTGCTGCATTCCATGGGATAGCAAAAAGTCAGACATGACGGAACGACTGAACTGAGCTGCTTCCCTTCAACATTACTATCAAAATAGGCAAATAATAGAAATATTATTTAAATAATAAAAATTGACTTTTTTCATTTTTTGAATAATTATTTTCTGACAGAAATAAATGTGAGCATTCTCAAACTACTAAGAAAAATAGCCATGTTTGAGATATGGAACTGAAGAATCTTGTAATACCTGAAAATACACACTTTTTAAAAATGTAATTATTAAAAAATCATTTTGTGATATCTGGACACTTTAATAAGGAATATCATATTTTAACTTGAATTTCTTTTATAAAACCTCAAATCTTGAATCATAAAATGCAGGACTACGTCTCATAAAGGTTACATTTGTTTTCACATCTGGAAAAGAATTAAATCAATAGGTATATTTGGAAGAGCAAAAGTTGGATAGTATATTCCACTGGGTAAAGAAAAAGAAGATACCGCGAGGTAAAGGTAGATGTTAACAGACTAATGATCATTTTTTAATAACAGAGGGACCTTTCTGTGAAAAAAATACCACTATATATTTTTTCATTTCTGTCTTCTCTTTTAGCTAACCTTTGAATGAGAGAAACTTCTGCTGATGTCAAATGACCACAAGGATATTAACAACTGGACTTGGAGCCTGTCGGCTGCTGTTGGGTATATCTCCTTTACCAAGCTGGCTCTCTTCACTACTGCCACTGACCTTGCAAACAGCTCCGACAAAGGTCGGAATGGATTCATTGATCAGCTAGACCAAGCATATGACAGTCTGTGCCTTAATTGAATCCCAAAAGGGGGCAGACTGGGTTTTTATTACAGAGGCCAGCCGATAGCACTCATTAAAAGCTCCACAGACTGTGTGGTTTACTAATTAGTTTATTATACAGACACCTTGACGATGGGCAAAGTTGTCATTTTGCCCTTTATCGCACAGGGGATGTTGTTAAAAGTTTAATCAGCTAACACTGACCAAGTAAGCTTGGCAGGCTGTGGATGGTCATTACTGAGGTCACCCCTGCTGTAGCAATTCTGACAGGGTCACAGCATGGACTTACAATAAAGAGAGTGTTACATAAGGTAAGAGAACACCTGAAAGGGACCCCAGAAAAGAGATGTGCTCTGCGGGGAGTAGGAAACAGATGGGCTGTTAGGACAAGTGAATCCTTTTAAAGTTTATCTTTGCCTGCCCTGTTTAACATATGCTTCTGAAAAGATGGGGCATGCAACAATCGCTTTGATATGTTCATCAGAAATAAGATTGGTAACCAGTTTGGTGGGGGGAGGAAATATAGGGGCACCAGATTGAAAAATTATTTCTCTGTATTTTATTTAAACTTTCCATAGTTCCAGGGAAGTAAGCAAGATATTTCATACTGTTTAAATTTTGCCCTAGATAGACCAAAGTCTTATTATAATCTAGCACTATTTTTTTTTAACTCAGAAGATAATTTTGAGCACTGCCCGGTTGTATAAGATTCTCTAATTCACCAACTTTGTCTCACTTATTTCTGAAGTTCTTATTTTTCTAATGGGCTGATTTCTAAAATACATAACAGCTAAGGAAAACTTCCTTTGTGTGTCTAAGCAAGAAAGTGAATGAAGTATAAGTGAAGCCACCTGATGAATTTGGTGAAAACTCATTGAAAGTGAAAGAAAGTGAAAGTCGCTCAGTTGTGTCCAACTCTTTGTGACCCCATGGACTGTGGCCTGCCAGACTCCTCTTTCCATGGAATTCTCCAGGCCAGAATACTGGAGTGCATAGCTGTTGCCTTTACAAGGGGATATTCCCAACCCAGGAATCAAACTGGGTCTCCTGCATTGCAAATGGGTTCTTTACCTGCTGAGTTACTAGGGTAAACTCATCAAAGGAATGTAATACAATGTCAAATTTAAAAGTATTGACAAATTCAAAATATAGAAAACCTATGTGCATGTGTACTCAGTTGCTTCAGTCGTGTCCAACTCTTTGCGACCTTATGGACTATAGCCCACCAGTCTTCTTTTTCTATGGGATTTTCCAGGCAAGAATATTGGGGTGGGTTGCCATACCCTCCTCCAGGAATCAAACCCACATCTCCTGTGTCTCCTACATTGCAGACAGATGCCTTATTGCTAAGCCACCAGGAAATCCATAGAAAGTGTACAAATGAATGCATAAAATAATCTTCTTGTTATGTCCACTTTTTGACTCCCATAATGATCTTTTTCTGTGTTCTCAGCAGAATTGGTCATGTAGTCAATCTAAAATTCAATTATTAAATTAGCCTCCCACAACATTTTTCAAACCATAGTTTTGATTTTTGTTTCATAATCATAATGGAATTGTATTGTAAGTAGTAACTATGCATTCTAAAAGTAATTGTCAGCTCACTGGATAATCTATTAAGACACAGATTACCAGTTTAGAAACTAGTATCTGCATATTCTCTATGTCTTGTCCTAGGATATTCAAATCTCTAGAGATCTGTATGAATCTGAACTTTAGACTCAGTTTATACAGTATGCAAATTGTGCTAATCCAAACATGATCCTTTGACAGTAAAGCTTTTCCCAGCATATAATCTTTTTTCAACAACTGTTATCATATCTGTAAGATCTGAACATTTTGTGATGGCAGATTGATATGGTTCAAATGATGTAAGAATGTGTTCAAACTACATGTTTATGTCTGATGCAACAAACTTTTATATTGAGTGTGTCATGAAAAATAAGATGCCACACTGAAAGCATCTACCCTGGAGATTAAAGTATGATTTAATAGATGTGTGATTACATTGAAGGAGGCTTTATGAAAAGAAATAAGAAATATTCTGTATTGCATTCAAACTGCAGAAGGAATTTTAGTAAACATTGTGTATTATCCAAATTGGAATTGATCCAGGACTCAAAGCCTGATATTTAGGCTAACTATAGGGTTTGCATAAAAGGTGACATCTTCAGGGGTTCGCACTTTATGGAATTCCTGAGGAAGCTTCCCATGGAGACAGATTGTTCTGTCAAGCCCACACAGGCAAATGCCTCATCATTAACTCACTTTGGAACAAAAAATAAACTGCTGTAACAATGGAATTAAGAGTATTGCTATTGTGCATGTTTTTCTCCACAGGCTATGAAGGAAATCATGAAAAACCTTTAGGAAGAAGTCTGATAACTCATCTTTTCAAAGTATTTCATCAGCAGCATGCTAGTTTCAAACACTTCAGAGGCTTTATTCTATATAAAAGCTTGGCAAATTTAACTATTAAAGGTAAAATTCTTTATTTTAATATATCACAAGACAGCTTGCTGGTGCTGGTGCTGCTAAGTTGCTTCAGTCATGTCCAACTCTGTGCGACCCCATAGACGGCAGCCCACCAGGCTCCACCGTCCCTGGGATTCTCCAGGCAAAAACACTGGAGTGGGTTGCCATTTCCTTCTCCAATGCATGAAAGTGAAAGTGAAGTCTCTCAGTTGTATCCGACTCTGCGACCCCATGAACTACAGTCTACCAGGCTCCTCTGTCCATGGATTTTCCAGGCAAGAGTACTGGAGTGGGTTGCCATTAGGGTAAGGGAAAATAAAAATGGAAGAATGAATAGAAGACAATGATTAAAATACTTTAATGGAAACAGGAAAACATGGGATTGAATATTTATGTATATGGTATATACATAACTGCATATAATACACACACATGTGTATACACATGACATTACATGTATACAACATGCTTGGAGTTATTTGTGATCCTGAGTGCATGCTTAGTCACTAGTCGTGTCCAACTCTTTGAGACCCCATGTAATGTAGCTGCTCCCCCCCCCACCCCCAACCCCTGCCCAGGCTCCTCTGTCCATGGGATTTTTCAGGCAAGAATACTGGAGTGGATTGCCACTTCCTCCTCTAGGTAATCTTCCCAAGCCAGGGATCAAACTCACATCTCCTGTGCCTCCTTCACTGGCAGCTGAATTCTTTACCACTGAGCCACCTGGGAATCACATCAGGAAAACGTAATGAAGATAACAATGATATATCATTTTGTCTGTATTTCAATTGCCAGAAAGTTTAAATTCTGATAATACCAGTGGTAAAAAAATAATGTGATACATATATAATTTCATATAGTAGTTATATTTTGGAAACTGGCTTGGCATTACATATAATTGAATATTCTCATACCCTTCAACCCAGTAATCTTTTGCCTAGGTATGTATCCCAGAGAAGCTTTGTCACACAGGAGATCTGCACAGGATTGTTCATATCCTGGATAGTATACTCACAGATGTCTGTTTACTAAATAATAAATAAGCCAACCAACGTGCAGATACACAAATAACATAGACTACATATAGACGATGATGGGAGTGTTAAAGGAAATAAGGTTTTTAATTTGTGTATCTGAAGAATGAGGAAAAAATAGAGAAAATAAAAATAAATAAAATGCACATGCTCATAATGAAAAAGAAACCAACAATAAAATCACCAGGAGAAAGATGCTGGAGCTTCCTGGGTAGGGATAAGAAGTTTTGATCTTGGTAACCTAGGCAATTGGATTTTATTACCACTCAGGGACAGAAGATAAATGCTTGGGCCCAGGAGAGGCAGGAACTTAGAATGAATACTGCTGTATAAATATAACACCTTCAAAGTTATATGCCATTTGTGAAAAAATGAACCGATAACTCAGGTAGATATTTAAGAGAATTACAAAGCTTGAATTCTGGGTAAGAAAAGAAGATGATTTTTCCTGAGCAGCTTAACTAATGTCCTGCTACTCAAGACAGTTTGGAATCTTCATTATCAGTATATCCTGGGAATACACATGTCAAAAATTAACATAAAAAAGGAATATATATGTCACTATGATTAAAGATTTTTGACAACACACAGCATAGAAAATGATTAAAACCACAAGTTGATCCTGTTACAATATAAATATAATTTTAAAAATATTTTACTAAGAAAAATGCAAGCAAACTATTTAAAAATATAC
>SJYQ01001760.1:141538-158595 GCA_006410935.1 Redunca redunca
TATATATATATATATATATATATATATATATGTATGTATACGTATAACAATGAAACACACTTAACATGTAATATATTTTATTTCTTTATTGTTTACCTCCCACATAGAATGCAAACAGTGTAGGAACAGGCCCTTTTGTCTCTTGTCTTCTTTTGTTCATTGTTTACTTAAAATAATATAATACAGATTGGCAGTAAACATTTTGGTAATGAGTGAAACTCTGGGGATAGTGAAGGACAGGGAAGCCTGGTGTACTGCAGTCTATGGGGTTGCAAAGAGGTGGAGATGACTTACTGACTGAGCAACAGCAATAAATGAATGAAAGAAAGCAAACAATAACATTATTTTGCCACATGAGCCAACATTCATTCAAAATGTAAACCAAATCAGTCATTCTTTTCTTTAACCTACGCTAAATTCTCAAACATTTATGTATGTGTATGTATGTATAATAGAATTACATATACATCAGAACTATAATGCACTTAGCAGAAAATATAGGGGATATTGTCTATGATTAGAGTATGAAGGATTTCATGAACATGACCAAAAACTCATTATCCAATGCTTGAGTGATCAAAATGATCCTCTCTTATTAACCAGTTTCTTATTAACTAGGCAGTTTCATACTGGGACTAAACATTGTCCATAGTGGTTTCCAGAATCCCAAGGGGAGATCAGATCAACAGAATTTTTCTCTGAGTTTGCTGAAATATCCCTGAACATTTCCTCGAGTGAGGATTGTGAAAACACTGCTTTCACCATTTTGCTTTTTGTCTCTTTTTCCCTCCCTGTTGTTTTTCAACTAAATATAATATGGCTGTTAATAACATTGTAGGAAAAGTCTTTCCCCAAGGTAAAAACAGCAGTGATTCTTAGACCACCTGCCTTTAATTTGTTTAATACCTTCTAATGTTTTTACCTCTGGGGAGGTGAATCATGGGGGAATAAATGGAAAGCTCTCAGCTCCTGTTAAGCAAAGTGAAAGCTGGTGTTCAAAATCCTTTCAGTTCTGTAGATAACGTCATAGAAGCAGAAAACAAAAAAAGAAGAAGAAGTGAAAAAGGCCAAAACGATATAAAACCCATGGACAGAAAATAGAAGACCCTGATGCTGGGCAAGATTGAGGGCAGGAGTGAAGAGAGTGACAGAGGATGAGATGGTTGGATAGCATCATTGGCTCAATAGACATGAGTTTAAGAAAACTCTGGAAGACAGAGAAGGACAGAAAAGCCTGGCATGCTGCAGTCCATGGGATCACAAAGAGTTGGCTTGACTTAGCGAATGAACAGCTCTAAATAGAAAAATAGACTGAAAACAAAATGATGTGGCCTGTTTGAAATTTAGGTGTAATTAATTTAATTTGCTTGATAAAGTAGATGAAATTCAGTGAAATGTTACCATTGAATTTTTATTTCTTATGAAGTTTCAGCATAAGATTCTTTTGATTGATATTCAGAATATTGTGAACCTAAAGATTCAGTTGCTTACAATAGTGAAACAACCTTCTCTGTATAATTTACAAAGTGCCTTTTTTTGTTCTTAGTGAAGGTCTCATTTGATCTTCCTAACAACCTCAGCTAGGTAGGAATTTTAATTCCCAGTCCAAGACACTGAAATTGAAGTTTAGCAAGTCAACTTGCATTATCATTCTGTTAATTTAATCTGTTGGCGATTTTCTTCCTTGTATATGACTTCATAGTCTTTGATATAAGAAAGGGGTTTAATACAAAAACTGCCATACTCCAATGGATAAGGTCAATATAGTCTAGAATATGTTGACTATAAAAAGAGTTCTTCTTGTGATGACATAGTTGTCCTTCTCAGTATTGTCCTTCCCAGTATTAAATTTCAAGACTAAGTACATATGTCTTAAAGCACTTGTAATGTTGGTTTTGGATGCAGTGTCTGACAAAAGAACTTAGAGAAAGAGAACCACAATTAAATGTGAGTGAAAAGAACATATCCTAATATCTTACTGGAAATCTAAAAGAAAGTTATAAAACTCGAATAAAGAAAAAAGAAGGTATCAAGAAAGAAGAGATGCCAAACAGTGTAAAATACAGTTGGTCCTTTGTATCCATAGGTTCTTTATCAGTGTATTCAACCAATCTCAAATTGAAAATTCAAAATAAAATTATATTCCAGAAAGTTCCACAAAATAACACATAAATTTGCTAAAAGCTGGAAACTCTTTATACAGCACTTATATTGTATTATATTACCAATTATAAGTAAACCCAAAGTAATTTAAAGTAGTTGAGAGGATGTGCATAATAATTTGCAAATACTACACAATTTTATATAAAGGACTTGAGCATATGTGAATTATGGTATCTATAGGGATTCAGTGGGGAGTGAGGGCCTGCAACCAATCCCCAGTGGATACTGAGAGACGACTCTACTCTTTTGAAAATTCAATGGGGGAGAAAACTGGATTATAATATGTATATGATTTAAGATAATGCAAAGTGAAAGTTGAAAATTAAGTCGCTCAGTCATGTCTTACTCTTTGCGACCCTGTGGACTGTAGCCCACCAGGCTTCTCCATCCATGGGATTCTCCAGGCAAGAATACTGGAGTGGGTTGCCATTTCCTTCTCCAGGGGCTCTTCCCGACCCAGGGATCGAACCCAGGTCTCCCGCCTTGCGGGTAGATGCTTTAACCTCAGCCACCAGGGAAGCCAACGATCATATAGCAAAGGTCTTTTATGGGACGTATAAAAGATTTTGGTTTGTTTCCACTTGATTGAGACAATTTGTGCTCAGTTACCTGTGCCCATTTGAAGGATGTATTTCAACTTGTTTTGATAAGAGTATATAACAACTTCACATCAATGATTTCTAAATTAATCCTAAAGAGCAATGGGAACTGATAAGGCTTAGCAGTTAAATGTTATTGGAGGTCTGCAAGAAATTAAGCAATGAAATTTGAGAATAAGTAAGCTATAACCCCAGGAGTGTCTTCTATAACATTTCTTACTTGGATATATAGCCTAATAGAACAAATTCTTAATATGATAGCTGGCATGTTTTTCCAAATTTTCTTAATTTCAACACTGCATGAATTCAGAATTATGTGGTACATATCAAACCCACATTAATTTGCCAATATATTGGAATATCATGAATATGATTATTTGGTCACTAAACTTTGGGAGTACAATTTTCCTTTACACTGTAAAAATTATCTTAAAAATAAGCATGTACAGGGACTTCCCTGGTGATCTGGTGATTAAGACACCATGCTTCTAATGCAATGGATATGGGTTCAATCCCTGGTCTGGGAGCTAAGATTCCCCACATGCTACTCAGTGTGCCCAAAACCAAAACATAAAACAGAAGCAATATTGTAATATTTCTTGGTCCCAAATTTCCCATCTCTGGTGATAAGAAGGTGCTCCTCCTCCCAGCAGAGGAGCCTAGGTGTCAAATAAGATGTTATGGCTTGGTCCAGGGAAGAAGGTAAAGGGGGGAAGATCAGAGTGACCTTCTTGCTTCTGCATCATAAGCTGCTTATAAACAACAGGCAATAAACCAGAGATTCTCCGAAGTCCCTTCTCATGCTGAATAATTTGGTAGGATGGCTCATAGAACTGAAGAAAACAGTTCACTTATGAGGTTACCAGTTTATTTTGCAAGTATTCAATTCAGTAATAGCCAGATGCATAGGACAAGATATGAGAGAAGAGCTGCAACCTCCCTCTCTAGGCATGCAACCTCCCAGAATCTCCACAAGTTTACCAACTGGAAGCTCTCAAAACCTCATACTTTGGGAATTTTTATGGAGTCTTCATTCTATGCTGTGCTGCTGCTGCTAAGTCACTTCAGTCGTGTCCGGCTCTGTGCGACCCTATAGATGGTAGCCCACCAGGCTCCCCCGTCCCTGGGATTCTCTAGGCAAGAATACTGGAGTGGGGTGCCATTTCCTTCTCCAATGCATGCAAGTGAAACGTCAAAGTGAAGCCGTTCAATCGTGTCCAACTCTTAGCGACCCCACGGGCTGCAGCCTCCCAGGCCCCTCCGCCCATGGGATTTTCCAGGCAAGAGTACTGGAGTGGGGTGCCATTGCCTTCTCCATAGGCATGATTAATTAACTCATTGACCACTGGTGAATAATTTAACCTCTAGGCTCTCTTCTTAATTGATCAGGGAGTTTGTTTAGTATTTATACCCAAATATATTATGCATGTAAATATTATGAAATATTTTATTGTGATTTATAACAAGTAATATATATTTGGTCTTCAACCCGGTTTCTGGCATTGAGCTCCTGCTGTTTTTGTTTAGTCTCTAAATTGTGTCCAACTCTTTTGGGACTCCATGGACTGTAGCCCACCAGACTCTTTTGTCCATGGGGTTCTCCAAGCAAGAACACTGGAGTGGGTTGCCGTGCCCTCCTCCAGGGGATATTCCTGACCCTAGGATTGAACCCATGTTTCTTATTTCTCCTGCACTGGCAGATGGGTTCTTTACCATGAGTGCCACCTGGGAAGTCCCAAACATATGATTAGATATTTGAAACTTTCTGTCCTCCCCACCTTACCCCTGACCCAATTATGGGGAGGGGAGAAGGCACGGAGACTGAGTTCAATCCCCAAAGGCCAATAATTTAGTTAACCATGCCTATGATTAAATGGAAGCCTCCATTAAAAAAAAAAAAAAAAAGGATAGGGTTCAGACATCTTCTAGGTAG
Source organism: Redunca redunca (assembly GCA_006410935.1). Taxonomy (NCBI): domain Eukaryota; kingdom Metazoa; phylum Chordata; class Mammalia; order Artiodactyla; family Bovidae; genus Redunca; species Redunca redunca. The sequence continues at coordinate 146,234 of SJYQ01001760.1, forward strand.
ATGAACGTGTGGAGATTTGAATATGAGAGTGTTGAACTCAGAAAGCATGGAAGCCCCCTTTCCTCATACTTTTCCCTAAACATTTCTTCCATCTGGCTTTTCCAGAATTATATTCTTTCATGATAAACAGGCAATCCAGTACATACAGGGTTGGCCAAAAAGTTTGTTTGAATTTTCCTATAACATCTTATGAAAAAACCCAAATGAATTTTTGACCAACCCAATAAAATGTTACTCTGAACTCTGTGAGTCATTCTGGCAAAGTAATTAATCCCGAGTAGAGAGTCATTGGAACCTCCAATCTACATCTGTCAATCAGAGGCCCAAGTGACAACCTAGAGCTGTGACTGGTTTCTGAAGTGAGGGAGGGCACAGTATTGTAGGACTGAGCCCTGTAACTGGGGGATTTGAAGATATCTCCAAGTAGACAGTGACAGAATTAAGTTGAATTGTAGGATGTCCAGCTGGTGTTAGAGAATTGCTTTTTGCTACGGGGGAAGCCACACACACACATTGAAATTGGGATTCTAGAACCCTTTAGTTACATATGTCTAAGGGAGAAGGCAATGGCATCCCATTCCAGTACTCTTGCCTGGAAAATCCCATGGATGGAAGAGCTTGTTAGGCTGCAATCCATGGGGTCGCTAAGAGTTGGACACGACTGAGCGACTTCCCTTTCACTTTTCACTTTCATGCACTGGAGAAGGAAATGGCAACCCAGTCCAGTGTTCTTGCCTGGAGAATCCCAGGGATGGGGGAGCCTGGGATTTTTGACATTTCACCATTTCTTATATAGATTTAATACACTGTATCTTTATTCTCACCTTGTGTCATACATCTTAGGCAGAAGATGTAGATATCATTGGACTCATTAACTTTTTCAGAAGCTAAACAAATCCTAATTAGTGCATTAATAGCTTTATACAATAAACAACTTAAGTGAAACTGTAATCTTTATGGGGAAAATCCTGAAATAGAGTATTATATTGAATATTGGCAAAGATAAGTGCTTTATTTGAACTCAGAAGTCAATTAGATTTTTTTTGAAGTGCTAGGTAAAATTTTTTAATTATTAGCACTTTTTGTGATTCAGATTATTTTTGAATAATGACGAACGCCACCTATATCAGTGACTATGAGAACTGGTTATAATATCAATATTGTCTCAATGATCAGATATCTCTTCTGATATCTGATGTTTAGAGAAAAATATCTGGGTTTCCAGCTGTGCATTTAAAATTATTTCATTTTTTTCCCAAGACAGAGAAAATTTATTTCATTCAGCTAACAGTAACAGTGTTACAGTTATTTGGTGTGTTATTAGTGTGCAAGTTGGCATTCATCAATGTACTATAATTGATTCACAATAAGCATTTCATTGCATGGTGTAAGTATTTTCATGACTTAGATAATAAAAAATCTCTGAGGAGAGTAAAAGCGCAGCACAAGCCAATGAAAGAAATCTGTGACAAGAAAGAATAAGAATCTTCTAGGAAATTTGATAGGGATATAGATGTAGTATATTATGTTGAAAAGTACAAGATAAGATAGAAGTAAAGATCATAAAAATGAAGAAAAACTTAGAGAAGAATAAATGGGGGAAGCGTAACACATGAGTTCAAAGGTAAGCATTGAAACATCTTTTGAAAGAAAGTTTTGAAAACATTATACAAAATATTTGCTTTAAACAGTATCTTTTCTTCAAATTCTAAGAAAGTAATGTAAGATTCTATTGATAGTAACATGGCAAATAAAGCAAAATTCTGTAGTTTTGCAACATGCAAATTATAACTAATTATAAAATGTAATTGAAGCATCATATTGCTTAATAATAATATAAAAATACAAAAAAATTAAGTGCATTTCTATGTCCCTTAGAACAACAGATATTGTAAATCTGCAGTCCTTCAATTGATCTATAACTTAGGTGAATTTTAATCAAAACCTTAAATGGACTTATTTTAAATGCAGTAAGAGGATCAGTTCAGAAAAATATAACTGTAGGATGTCACTTACACACACACAATTTTATTTCAGGTAGAGGAAAAGTAGCAAAAACATGAAATAACCTGCCACACCTGAGAGAAAGAGTTACTGCCCATGATAAAGAACTAGTTCAAAAAATATAATTAAAAACAAAGGGATCAAAACAAAATTCATCTTAGGTCATTGTACAAAAAATATGAATAACCAATAAATAAATGTTTCACTTCACAAGTGATTTGACAAAATTAATATGGACTAGAATTTGGCACAAATATTTTTTTAATTGCAAAATATAATGTTCATTAAGATGGTGAAATTCTTAGTTAAACTGAATACCAGTGAGAGTAAAAAAAATACTATAAGATCTTTCTGGAAGGCATTTTGCCAATATTTATTAAAAGCATTAAGCATAAGCAGACTGTTGATTTGTTAATTCCTTATTGAATTAATTTATCAAGATATTAGGGCTTCCCTGGTGGTTCAATGGTAGAGAATCTGCCTGCCAATACAGGCAGAGAAGGCAACAGCACCCCACTCCAGTACTCTTGCCTGGAAAATCCCATGGATGGAGGAGCCTGGTGGGCTGCAGCCCATGGGGTCGCTAAGAGTCGGACACGACTGAGCGACTTCACTTTCACTTTTCACTTTCATGCATTGGAGAAGGAAATGGCAACCCACTCCAGTGTTCTTGCCTGGAGAATCCCAGGGATGGTGGGCTGCTGTCTATGGGGTCGCACAGAGTCGGACACGACTGAAGCGACTTAGCAGCAGCAGCAGCACCCAATACAGGAGAAGCTGGTTCGATCCCTAGGTCAGGATGATTCCCTGGAGAAGGAAATTGCAACCCACTCCAATACTCTTGCCTGGAAAACCCCGTACATGGGGTCTTGAAAGAGTCAGACATGACTTAGTGACTAAACAACAACAAGATCTGAAGATATTAGACAAATGAACAAATATGTACGTAAAAACTGTTCATAATGTTATACTGAAATTTGTATAATTGTTTAGGTATAATTTACTAAAATGTCCAAAGATATATATTAATTCAGTACTGTCTCATACACTTATAATAATGGAATATGATTAACCACTTAAAAAAGGAAAAAAAAATAAAAAGGAGTGGAATATATATAGCATAAATATTTTTTGCATATATTTTAAGTGGAAAATGACACAAACAATGTTAATTATATAATTGTCTAAAGACTTTCCTTTTTAAGTCTTTCTCAAGTATATTTTATTTAACATAAGAGGTGCTACAGTGGTAAAAAATCCACCTGCCAATGCAGGAGAAGCAGGAGATGCTGGTTCGATCCCTGAGTCCAGAAAAGCCCCTGAAGGAGGAAATAGTAACCTGCTCCAATATTTTTACCTGGAGAATTCCATGGACTGAGGACCCTGGCAGGGTACAGTCCATGGTATCACAAGAGTTGGACAAGACTGAGAAAGTATGCAGTAGTAGTAGTTACCATAATTAGGAACAAAATATTGTCCACACATTGTACTTGGTTAATATTTCTCTTAATTACATTTTAAACTATGCATTCTCTTTCTTTTTTATCTTACAGTTTATCAGTTGAATAAAACAGGCTGTTAGTCCTATAGTATTTCCTACGAGCCCCCATGTTGGTGGTATTCCTATGGTATCATTTAATTTATCCTTCTGTTCTCTGTATTTGCTGTCTTTTGGTTAGAACTACAGGTTTTACCAGTTTCAGTTTCATGCTCAGTTTTGACAAGAATATTTCACATGTTTCTGTATTAGGATTTACAAGTATAGTTTTTCTTTGGGAATGTGAGCAACTATTGATAATAATTCCATGTATCAATTATTTAATGATTACAAAATGGTAATATTAAAATATTCATTTATTCTGCATATATTAGCTAGAGTGTCTTTATAGAGAGAAATTGCCTGTTATCCACTATTTGTTTCCTTTGAAATAGAGTTCAATAAGAAAACTACAAATGGATTTTCATCCTCCCGGTAACTCTGAGCTTCATTTTTCTACCTAGTTCCTTGAGGCATAAAGGTAGGTTGTTTATTTGAGATCTTTCTTGTTTCTTAATGTAGTCATTTATCACTATAAAATTCCCTCTTCAAACTGCTTTCACTGCATCATATAAGTTTTGGCATGCTGTGTTCCTATTTTCATTTATTTCAAGATTTTTTTAATTTCACTTTTGATTTATTCTTTGACTCATTGGTTGTTCAACACTGTATCACATAATTTCCAAATATTTGTGAACTTTTCAGTTTTCCTCCCATTGTTGATTTCTAATTTCATACCATTGTGGTCAAAAAAGATACTTGATATGATTTCAGTCTTCTGAAGTTTTCAAAGACTTGTGACCTAACATATGATATATCTGTGGGAACGTTCCCTGTTCACTTGAGAAGAATGTATATTCTTCTGCTGTTGGATGGAATGTTCCATATGTGCCTATTAGGTCTGTTTGGTGTAAAGCATAGTTCAAGTGCAATGTTTCCTTCTTGACTTTCTGTCTGGATGATCTATCCTTTATTGAAAGATGAGGACTGAAGTCACATACTATCACTGTATTATTGTCTATTTCTCCCTTCAGATGTGTTAGTATTTGCTTCCTGTATTTGTGTGCTCTTATGTTGGTTATCTTTTCTATAACATTATTTAAGGCTGGCCAGTAAGAATTTTACCACTTAAGTGTCATTGTAAATATATGAATTTTTAACATACCTTCTGTGTGTGAACTCATTTCAGTTATTCTTATTCATGATCAACTTATTCCACTTTGTCTCATGATAAGCTCACCAGGTTGACTGTAATTCTATTTGCCACATTCCAAATAGTCTTGGAAACTTACTACTTGTCACTATAACAAGCTATTGAGACCCATTTTATATTTGTCCCCCACCAGATATGGAGTCAACTATTTTTCCAGGAATTCTTGGTTTTTTATAGTAAGAAATAACATTTAGAGAAAATGACATTTAGAGACCACAATCTGTGTAGCTGAGCTCAGCTTATTACCATGGTATTTTTAAGTATTTCTAATGTTTTCAGAATCTATGCAGAGCTATGTAAGGTTTTTGAGGAGACTGTAATCCTGAACTTATAAAAACTGGCATTTCCAATTTAAATATAAAAAAGACTAAAAGCTTTTTAATAGAATCATTTGGATTATGTGTTTCAAACTCCTTTCCCTTATTCTAGAGTTGTTGGTTCTTAATTGCATTAACATAATTAATTGCTTTCATATATGTGTGTTTAGGTATATATACATATCATGATGTTATTACTAATAATATACATATTAAAAACAGTTTAAATATTTTGGTAGTTTTATTGGCTCTAAGCTATATCTTATAAGACATAAATGATCATTTAGTTAGTTTACAGTCACTTGAAATAACTATTCTTCATGTGATACACCAATTAGATACATGGGAGGTTCATTTGATTTATGTTACCTTAAACTTTAAGGCTTTAATAAATTTAGGTTTATTTTACAAGCATCTTAACATCTCCATAATAGCAAAGTCAAAAATAGAATATTAGGAATATATAAAGAAGCCTAAATCATGGGGTTGCCATTTCCTTTTCCAGGGGATCTTCCCTACCCAGGGTTTGAACCCGCATCTCCTGCATTGGCAGGTGAATTCTTTACTGCTGAGACACCAGGGAAGCAAACAAAACAAAACATTTTCCCCTTCCTCTCCACTTTGCTCCCTTTCTCTCACATCTTTTTAATTCCTTTTTATATTTATCCATCTATAGTCTTAGAGTTCAGTTCAGCTCAGTTGCTCAGTGTGTCCAACTCTTTGCAACTCCATGAACCACAGCACACCTGGCTTCCCTGTCCATCACCAACTCCTGGAGTCCACCCAAATCCATGACCATCAAGTTGGTGATGCCATCCAACCATCTCATCCTCTGTCGTCCCCTTCTCCTACTGCCTTCAATCCTTCTCAGCATCAGGGTCTTTTCAAATGAGTCAGCTCTTCACATCAGGTGGCCAAAAGTATTGTAGGTTCAGCTTCAACATCAGTCCTTCCAGTGAACACCCAGGATGATCTCCTTTAGGATAGACTGGTTGGATCTCCTTGCACTCCAAGGGACTCTCAAGAATCTTCTCCAAAACCACAGTTCAAAAGCATCAATTCTTCGGCATTCAGCTTTCTTTATAGTCCAACTCTCACATCCATACATGACTACTGGAAAACCCATAGCCTTAACTAGATGGACGTTTGTTGGCAAAGTAATGTCTCTGCTTCTTAATATGCCGTCTAGGTTGGTCATAGCTTTCCTTCCAAGAATTAGGCGTCTTTTGATTTCACGGCTGGAGTCACCATCCACAGTGATTTTGGAGCCCAGAAAAATAAAGTCTGACACTGTTTCCACTGTTTCCCCATCTATTTGCCATGAAGTGGTGGAACCAGATGCCATGATCTTCATTTTCTGAATGTTGAGCTTTAAGCCAACTTTTTCACTCTCCTCTTTCACTTTCATCAAGAGGCTTTTTAGTTCCTCTACACTTTTCTGCCATAAGGGTGGTGTCATCTGCATATCTGAGGTTATTGATATTTCTCCCGGCAATCTTGATTCCAGCTTGTGCTTCTACCAGGCAAGCTTTTCTCATGATGCACTCTGCATATAAGTTAAATAAGCAGGGTGACAATATATAGCCCCGACGTACTCCTTTTCCTATTTGGAACCAGTCTGTTGTTCCATGTCCAGTTCTAACTGTTGCTTCCTGACTTGCATATAGGTTTCTCAAGAGGCAGGTCAGGTGACCTGGTATTCCCATGTCTCTCAGAATTTTCCACAGTTTATTGTGATCCACACAGTCAAAGGATTTGGCATAGTCAATAAAGCAGAAACAGATGTTTTTCTGGAACTCTCTTGCATTTTCCATGATCCAGCAGATGTTGTCAATTTGATTTCTTGTTCCTTTGCCTTTTCTAAAATCAGCTTGAACATATGGAAGTTCATGGTTCATGTATTACTGAAGCCTGGCTTGGAGAATTTTAAGTACTATTTTACTAGTGTGTGAGATGAGTACAATTATGCGGTAGTTTGAGTATTCTTTGGCATTGCCTTTCTTTAGGATTGGAATGAAAACTGACCTTTTCCAGTCCTGTGGCCACTGCTAAGTTTTCCAAATTTGCTGGCATATTGAGTGAAGCACTTTCACAGCATCATCTTTGGGCATTTGAAATAGCTTAACTGGAATTCTATCACCTCCACTAGCTTTGTTCATAGTGATGCTTCGTAAGGCCCACTTGACTTCACATTCCAGGATATCTGGCTCTAGATGAGTGATCACACCATTGTGATTATCTGGGTCATGAAGATCTTTTTTTGTCTTCTTAATATCTTCTGCTTCTATTAGGTCCATACCATTTCTGTCCTTTATTGTGCCCATCTTTGCATATGTTCTGTTGGTATCTCTAATTTTCTTGAAGAGATCTCTGGTCTTTCCCATTCTATTGTTTTCCTCTATTTCTTTGCATTGATTGCTGAGGAAGGCTTTCTTATCTCTCCTTGCTATTCTTTGGAACTCTGCATTCAAATGGGTATATCTTTCCTTTTTTCCTTTGCTTTTCACTTCTCTTCATTTCACAGTTATTTGTAAGGCTTCCTCAGACAGCCATTTTGCTTTTTGCATTTATTTTTCTTAGAGTACTCAAACATAAACATATTTGTATTTCTCTCTGTGTTCTTTTATTTCACATATACATCACTATAGGGACTTTTCCCCCATCTTGCTTACTTCTCACTTAATATTGCTGGAAAAGTGAAAGTGAAAGTTGTTCAGTTGTTTCTGATTCTTTGTGAGCCCATGGCCTATACAGTCCAAAGAATTCCCCAAGCCAGAATACTGGAGTGGGTAGCCTTTCCCTTGTCTAGGGGATCTTCCCAACCCAAGTATAGAGAACAGGTCTCCCACATTGCAGACAGATTATTTATCTGCTGAGCCACCAGAGAAACAGAGATATTCTTTATTACTTCTTATAGCTTCCTTTTATGTCATTGAGCTTGTGTATTATTTATTACCAAGTCTCCTGTAAATGAATATTTGATTTCTTTCCATTTACTTTTGCTTTTATTTTTCTTATATATACCACATGGGCTTCCCTGATCCCTCAGGCCTTAAAGTATCTGCATGCATTGTGGGAGACCTGGGTTCTATTCCTCGGTCAGGAAGATCCCCTGAAGAAGGGACTGGCAACCCACTCCAGTATTCTTGCCTGGAGTATTAAATATTATAACTCATCTTTATCTCTTTATCCACTAGAGTGTAACAGAAATAAAATGTTTATAACCCCCCCAAAAAAATAAATTAATAATTAAATAAAATCTTCAGCTGTCAATATTCATGTACAGAATTTTTTCCGAATATTTGTTCATGTATCTTTGGAATAGAATTCTAGACATGGAATTTGGGTCAAAGCAAAAAATCTCATGTAGATTTGGTAAATACTGCAATTGTTCTCCATTTCAGTTCAGTTCAGTTGCTCAGTTGTGTCCACCTCTTTGCAGCTCCATCGACTGCAGCACACCAGGCTTCCTTATCCATCGCCAACTCCTGGAACTTGCTCAAATTCATGTCCATTGAGTTAGTGATGCCATCCAACCATCTCATCATCCGTCATCCCCTTCTCCTTCTGCCTTCACTCTTTCCCAGAATCATGGTCTTTTCCAATGAGATAGTTCTTCACATCACATGCCAGAGTATGGGAGTTTCAGCTTCAGAATATGTCCTTCAAATGAATATTCAGGACTGATTTCCTTGAGGATTGACTGATTTGATCTCTTTGAAGTCTAAGGGACTCTCAAGTTTTCTCCAACACCACAATTCAAAAGCATCAGTTCTTTGACACTCAGCTTTATTTATATTCCAATTCTCACATCCATACATGCTACTGGAAAAACTATAGCTTTGACTAGATGGACTTTTGTCAGCAAAGTAATGTCTCTGCTTTTTAACATGCTGCCTAGGTTGGTTGTAGCTTTTCTTCCAAGGAGCAGGCACCTTTTAATTTCGTGGATGCAGTCACCATCTGCAATGATTTTTGAGCTCCCCCAAATCTCTCACTGTTTTCATTGTTTCCCCATCTAGTGATGGGACCAGATGCCATGATCTCAGTTTTTGGAATGTTGAGTTTTAAGGCAACTTTTTCACTCTCCTCTTTTATCAAGTGGCTCTTTAGTTCTTCTTCTCTTTCTGCCAAAATATTATATAATTGTTCTCCATAAAATTATATAATTATGTATTTCTACTTCCACGTTAAATTCTCCCATATTTTATCAAAGCAATGTGCTGTCAAATATTGAGCCTTTTGCCAATCTGAGAATTCCAAATATTATTCCTCATTGTAGTCCAATTTTATTATGTATGAGAAAAAGCTTCTTTCAATATGATTGAAAGCTATATGGTAACAAGAAGGAGAAGAAGAAGGAAGAGGAGGAGATATACACAAATACATTTATGTGCATGGATTTTCATACCAGGACTATACACAATAACTATAAGATGAAAAAAACTCAGATGTCTTTCAGTAGATAATTAGGTAAACAAAATTGGTATATCCATAAAATGAAATATTATTCAGCCATTAAAAGGAATGAAATACTGATACATGCTAAAATAATGATGAATTTTGAAATCAGTATGTTGAATGAAAATGGCCAAACACAGAAGGTCACTTATTGTATCATTCTATTTATATAAAATATCCATATGAGATATGGATTGGCAAATCTATGGAGAGAGAATGCAGATTGATGGCTGCCAGAGTCTGGAATGGAGCAGGGTGAGAATTAGGAGTTCTTGCTTAGTGGCTTTTCTTTTAGAGTCATGGAAGTGTCTTGGGATTGGAAGGAGGAGATGGTTTTATAACATTGTGAATGTACTAAATGCCACTAAACTGTATAATTTAAAATGATCCTTTTCGTGTTTTGTCATTTTCCATTCATTACACAAAAAATATTTATTTTAAAATAAAATAAATATTTATTTATTTAACTTTTTATTGGAGTACAGATTCACAGTGTTGCACTAGCTTCTGCTGTATAATAAAGTGAATCAGTTATATATATACATGTATCCACTCTTTTTTAGATTATTTTTCCATATAGACCATTACAGAGTATTGAGTAGAGTTCCAAGGGCTATACAATAGGTCCTTGTTAGTTATCTATTTTATATATAGTAGTGTGTATATGTCAGTCCCAATCTCCCAATTTATCTCTCCCCCTTTTATCCCCTGGTAGCCATAAGTTTGCTTTCTGTATTTGTGACTCTACTTCTGTTTTATAAATAAGCTCATTTGTGTCTCTTCTTTTGTTTTTAGATTCCATAACATTTTTTTTTTAATTTTACTTCTTACTAACTCCAAAATTATCAATCCTGGTCAAAATGTACTTTATCTAATCTAAGCCCTTATTCAGTTGTCATCCCTCAGAAAGGAGTGTTAATCAGCAACCCTCATCACTACTTACACTATTGTTTTTGTCATGGTTATATGATATTTTTATATGCTTACATGATATTTTTATTTATTCATTTATTTCAATCTTCTCTAAATTTTATAATCTTAAGTATAAGGATTTTTCTGATTGCTATGGTCATTGTATACAGAGAAGAGTACCTAGGCCATAGAATTTATTTAATAATTATTTGTCAAATGTAAGAAAGGCAATGCCAAAGAGTGCTCAACCTACTGCACAATTGCACTCATCTCATACACTAGTAAAGTAATGCTTAAAATTCTCCATGCCAGGCTTCAGCAATATGTGAACCGTGAACTTCCAGATGTTCAAGTTGGTTTTAGAAAAGGCAGAGGAACCAGAGATCAAATTGCCAACATCCGCTGGATCATGGAAAAAGCAAGAGAGTTCCAGAGAAACATCCATTTCTGATTTACTGACTATGCCAAAGCCTTCTCAGATGACACCACCCTTATGGCAGAAAGTGAAGAGGAACTAAAAAGCTTCTTGATGAAAGAGAAAGAGGAGAGTGAAAAAGTTGGCTTAAAGCTCAACATTCAGAAAATGAAGATCATAGCATCTGGTCTCATTACTTCATGGGAAATAGATGGGAAAACAGTGGAAACAGTGTCAGACTTTATTTTTTGGGCTCCAAAATCACTGCAGATGGTGATTGCAGCCATGAAATTAAAAGACGCTTACTCCTTGGAAGAAAAGTTTTGACCAGTCTAGATAGCATATTGAAAAGCAGAGATATTACTTTGCCAACAAAGGTCCGTCTAGTCAAGGCTATGTTTTTTCCAGTGGTCATATATGGATGTGAGAGTTGGACTGTGAAGAAAGCTGAGCACCGAAGAATTGATGCTTTGAACTGTGGTGTTGGAGAAGACTCTTGAGAGTCCCTTGGACTGCAAGGAGATCCAACCAGACCCATTCTAACGGAGATCAGTCCTGGGTGTTCTTTGGAAGGAATGATGCTAAAGCTGAAACTCCAGTACTTTGGCCACCTCATGTGAAGAGTTGACTCATTGGAAAAGACTCTGATGTTGGGAGGGATAGAGGGCAGGAGGAGAAGGGGACGACAGAGGATGAGATGGCTGGATGGCTTCACCGACTTGATGGACGTGATTTTGAGTGAACTCCGGGAGTTGGTGATGGACAGGGAGGCCTGGCGTGCTGTAATTCATGGGGTCGCAAAGAGTCGGACATGACTGGATGACTGAACTGAAGTGAATTGAACTGAAATTAACAAATTTATATCATAACTGTGAATATTTTTTTAAGTTACAAAGAATCTAGAAGGAAAATCACTGTAATTGTTAAGAGAAATCTTAGACTAGACCTGCAATTCTTTTGGTTATTCAACCAATCTTTTGAATTTCATTTTTTGGCAATGGCACCTGACTCCAGTACTCTTGCCTGGTAAATCCCATGGGCGGAAGAGCCTGGTAGGCTGTAGTCCACGGGGTTGTGAAGAGTTGGACACGACTGAGCAACTTCACTTTTCACTTTCATGCATTGGAGAAGGAAATGGCAACCCACTCCAGTGTTCTTGCCTGGAGAATCCCAGGGACGGGGAGTCTGGTGGGCTGCTGTCTATGGGGTCACACAGAGTCGGACACGACTGAAGTGACTTAGCAGTAGCAGTATAAAAGTGAAGTCTTATATTATATTTTCCTTTTTACCTCTAATGGTAAATATTTTCTAGGAAGCTTTAATAACTCTCTTCTATATTTCTTGTCAGTCTTTTTTAGACTAAGAAGACTGGTTATGTGACCTCTTCTGATTATTTGCATCTATGCATTATTGTCAATACACTTGATTTATTGTTTCATTAATTTGCTTTTTTAAAATGGTTTACATTTATGAGGTCAAAAATGTTAGTATAAAGTAGTGATA
>SJYQ01001760.1:158764-182262 GCA_006410935.1 Redunca redunca
CTGACTCAACTCCATGGTAGTTCTGCTGGTAGAATGAGATAGCTAAAGAGGTTATCAAGGCCATAGGAAATGTTCTGATCTACCAATTCTTGCAAGCCCGTTGAGACTCATCCAGTGCAGCTGCTTCTCAACACTATAAGGAAAAAAGAACTCATTTGAAGATCTCACAGACGAGAAAACTTTTGTGAAATTTTCTGCAATTCTTTATTTGATACCAGACCATGGTGAGTGGAGCTGGAAGGACTGTATAATAAGGCACACAGCTCTCTGATAGAAACTTTCAGAAAAAAGAAAAGTTAGTGATGAAAGCCAGTGGACCGTCTGTGTGCGCTAGTGAGCTGTTGAGAGTTCATTGCATTTGCAGTGACTGTAAAGGTAAGGACAACAAGGGAGCAGGCCACAGACTTGAACTCCCTCTGCTCCTTCCCTGAAAATGAAGAGAGAGCATCAAAGGGAATGAGAGTGACTGAATATCCAACAGAAAAGTATTGTATATTCTTTCTTTGGGTTATAGTCATGGTTTGCATTGTAAAGTAAAAGCTTCTTAATATAACATTTATGAATGTCTTAGTTGTGGTATTAGTCCAACATTGTGAAGCTGTGAAAAATATGCTTGTGTATTTGCAGTACTCTTATCTTTGGATCAATTTATAATATCTTCTGCAATCTGAGATGAAATGATCAAATCTTTAATTGCTACTTCTTGGCTTTATTTATTTTCTCAGCTTCACTACATTTGAAAGCTTATTCTCTCATACTCATATATAGCAAATGTGTAATAACTCAAAAATTCCCAGATAACTCTAAAATTCAAAGCAGTTACCTGCATTACCGAAGAATGCACTTCCAGTGAAATTTTTCTTTAAAGAATATTATATTATTATTTTTGAATTAGCAGTTCTAGTCCTCACATGGTATTTATTATGTAAACATATTTCAAATAATAAGTAACATTAATTAAATCATGGGATTTGCATAAGCTACTGAAGAACTTCTCATTTCCTATTTGATAAAATATGATGAAGTATTTCTTTTTAATTTCTCAAGATATAGCTTCTTAGATTTACCGAGGTTATATTTGTGACTCTACAAGTTTGAGTTCTCATTTAAAATTATTTTTCTAGCTTAAATTCACATAGTACAAATAAAACTCTTCCAAACTGCTTTTGCTGTTTTAACAAAGTAAATGTTTCTATTTTCCATGAAAGTGGAGCTAGAAACACTCTTTAATACTTCGGACATCTTACTACCCAAGCTCTTTATTCCAACTCTTCCACATCTCTGCCTCCACAGTTTTTTCACTACTAAAATATTTTGCATCTGCCACCTAAACATAGCTATAAGTTGCATAGGTCAGCTGTTTTTGGCTCAGTAATCCAAATTCGGGTTTTGACCTTTACATTTTTCTGGGGCAAATATCAGTACATATTTTCAGACAGTCTCTGTGACTTTGTTATAGGTAGTTGAGATTTATTTTAATTTCTTTTCTTAACATAATCACAAGTGAAAAGACAGCACAGAATAATTTACCAAAATGCCAGTTCTATGCTTTCCCTTCTGGACATGGCTTTTTTGGGTCACATGTGAGTTAAGATCGATAGAGATTTAATGGTCTAATTAATAGAAAGCTTTAACATAGCTATGTAATTAGGTTAGCCTATGTAAATGTTTCAACCAGAAAATATTGACATAACAACAAAATTTCTGGTTTTGTGAACAGTAAGAAAACATAGAGAAAAATATCTTTTGGATTAGGTATATGTTAGATTAGATTATTCTGACAGAACTGGCATTTCAGATTTTATTTAGATGATCCAATAAAAGCGCAATGGAAGAATTCAGTACTTTAAATTCTGCATCCATGTTGCTCCTGACTAGCTAGTTGGAGCCAGAATCATTTAACCTAGAAGTATAATTTCCCCATATCCTTCCAATTCTACTACATACACAGATGTTTAATCCAGTTTTCCAGCAAAGCCAGAGAATAGGAAGGGAGTACAAATGAACTTGCTTTTGTAATTGCATTCTCTCTGGTGATCATTAAATGTGTTTTATCTTTAACATGCTAAAATGTTATGATACCATGAGGGAGTACTAACTCTCTAACTAACCTGTTACATCTGAGAAATGCTACAAATTTGTACTTTAAGACTTCTTGCAAGAATGCGTTTTCAATATTATTTTAGGCTGTCAACCAGTGTTCTGTATTTAGAAATTTTGATTGTCATTGCCAAATAATGTATAAGCAAGTTTTCCCTACCTTAATTTTAAATTCTGAAACCCAGATAAGACAGGAAGAATACTGAGATTATCCAGAAAAAAAAAAGAAAATAAAAAAGAGACAAATTAAGGTTGGAAAATGTTCCTGATGATTAATACCATTGGGAGAAATGTAAACACTCTCCTGTATTTAATGAATGTGAATCTGGATGATAATGATCAGCCATTTGATTTACACAGTGTATAAAAATTCATTAAACTAAACTACAAAGATTAAATGAGGAGTCTAGGGCTTCCCTGGTAGCTCAACCAGTAAAGAATCCACCTGCCATGAGGAGACCCCAGTTCAATTCCTGGGTGTGAAAGAGCCACTGGAAAAGGGATAGGCTACCCACTCCAGTAGCCTATCTTGGGCTTCCCTGGTGGCTCAGCTGGTAAAGAATCTGCCAACAATGAGGGAGACCTGGTTCAACCTCTGGGTTAGGAAGATCCCATGGAGAAGGGAAAGGCTGCCCACTCCAGTATTCTGGCCTGGAGAATTCCATGGACTGTATTAAGTCCATGGGGTCACAGAGTCAGACACGAATGGGAGACTTTCATTTTCACTTAGGGGTGTAAAAAACAATTTATCAGATGGTTAAAACTAACCCAGTTACCTAAGGTGAATCAACAATACATTTTTTGGAAATAGTAACTATATTTATATTTTCACAGTAGCACAATGACTGTGGTACCATAGATGAATGAAAGAAAATTTTAAATAGATTATTACTGCTATTCTGCCTCCCAGATGAAGAAATTCTCTCTACAAAAAACATCTGCACTTAGCTTACACTGGAAGCAACCTGTACGGTGAACTCATGTTATCAACAATAAGACAACTTTAAAGAAGAACAAGAAAGCAGTCGTTCTAGCAGGGTTGATTACAGGAAACCCTTGACTCCTTGGGATCCTAAAATGCTGTGTCTGGTTTCCTACTCTGTTTTTTTTGTTTCCTACTACTGCCCCTGTGTGTGTGTGTGTGTGTGCGTGTGTGTGTGTGTGTTCACATGTATGCTTGGCTTCCTCTGAATAAATAAGTTTGGACTATATATCTGTGCTCTACTTTTCTCCATGTCCTCTAGATTCGATTTTACAACCTCATATTGGTTAATATACCCTGAGAGCACAACTTGTAACTTACATATTAAGCATCTAAGTTGACCTGAATAATTTTCTTCCAAAAATCATACACCTTTGATCCTGAGAGTGAGATTACACTATGTCTGGGGAGATGTTATTAGGATGGCTTAAATGTCAAAATAATTGCAAAATCTGGCTAATATTTATCAGCAGGAAAATAAGAATGATGTACAGAAGTGGATTCTAAAGGCTGGTTCAAGCAGCACCAGGCTGAATACATCCGTAAGAATGCATTTACTAGAGATTTTGCATTTCATAAGCTCACTAAAGTTGTGAAAAGTGGCTCCAACAGTTTGAATAAAATTTTGAGTTCAGTGGTAGCTTATACTCAATTAGGTCAAAATGCCAGAATGTTTTTGACTTTATGAGGAGAAAGAAATCAGAAGATTTAGAAGATAAGAATGCTATCTGGATGTTCATGATTTACCTTCTCATCTTCTCCCACAGGAAACTCCTGATGACTCCAGGCCAACTAGAGGACCCAGAGGATTCTCCCTCACAAATGCATTGAGAAACACATTAATTTGGAAGTACCAGCAGCCTAAAAAATTATTACTTAGCCTATTTTGTGGGGTGGGAGATATTTAAGCCTGTTTAACAGAAACCTTACTTGGATCATTTCAATTAGAGGTCACTCATTTTCCAGGCTTAAACCAATTCATACGCATGTGAAAGATAATTCCCTGTTTTTATTTTTGTTTGTTTTTCTTTTTTTTTTTTGGCCATGAGGCAGCACTTATAGCTCTTAGTTTCCATGACCAGGGATTGAAACCAGGCCGTAATCAGGGCTCTTGGCATTGAAAACATGGAATCTTAACCGCTGGACTACCAGGGAATCCCCATCATTTTTGGCAGTCCTTTTGAGCTGAGTTATAAACAGATTTTCTTTTGACTGTCTTTATATGGCTATTTACATAGCAAACAACAGTGGAAGACAGAGATAGTGCTTCCTTCTGAGGGAGAAAACAGATTTGTTTTCAGATCAGAATAATAAAATAATGCCTTGTCCTGGGCCAAAGTTCTGCAGATTTGCTTGCAACTCATTGTAGAAGACTGGAGTTTCTTAAGTCTGGTATTCTTTAGCTGAGATGTAAATTCATTGAGGACCCAGCATTTCCTTGGGTCATCATCCCACATGACTCTGTGGGAATTGCAGGCATAAGGGAACCAACACAAAAATGAAACTCTCTATCAGCTGTGGTGGTTTAGTCACTAAGTAATGTCTGACTCTTGCAACTCCATAGACTGTAGCCCAGGCTCTTCTGTCCATAGGATTTCTCAGTCAAGAATATTGGAGTCGATTGCCATTTTCTTTACCAGGGGATCTTCCAGACACAGGGATCAAACCTGGCTCTCCTGTGCTGCAGGCAGTCTCCTGCCTTGCTGGTGGATTCTTCACCAACTGAACCACCAGGGAATCCCTCTATCTGCTGGGCATGGGTAATAAAATCTTTTGTTTCTGACCCAGGAGACTCTTGTCTTGCGCCAGGGTCCATGAGACTGTGGCAGGTTAATCTGTTGAACAGAATAAACCTCAGATTCCTCACAGTTCTGGGCAGCCCAAAGTTCTGTGACTGTAATGCAGACTCAGTCCCTTTAATGAGAGGAGTGGTCACCTTACATGGGCTTCCCTTGAGGCTCAGTGTTAAAGAATCCTGCCAATGCAGGAGCCACAGGAGACGTGGACTTGATCCCTGGCTCAGGAAGATCCAGTGTTTAACTTTATAGATTCAACAAATATCTGAATGCCTCAAGGTTTTATAGTATTCACAAGTTATTAAACTTTGTTGATGGGTTGTTTTGTACTATCAGAGTATATGTGTTATTCGCTCAGTCATGTCTGGCTCTTTGTAACTGTAGCCCACCAGCCTCCACTGTCCATGGAATTCTCCTAGGAAGAATACTGGAGTGGGTTGCCATTCCCTTCTCCAGAGGACCTTCCCAACCCGGGGATCGAACCCAGGTCTCCTGCATTGCAGCCAGGTTCTTTACTGTCTGAGCCACCAGGAAAGCCATCAGGGTGTAAAGATACTGAAACTGAAATTTTGTAAAAGGATTTTGAGATTTGTCTAATGAAGCCTACTATTTCTACAAAAGGCCTTGAAAGGTTGTTGCTGACACATGAAAAGACGCCAGGATTCTTGGCCTCGGGAGGAGAAGAATTCAATCCAGGGCCAGAGACAAGGCTTGATCGCTCAGCGCTTTGTGTAATAAAGTTTTAATAAAGTATAAAGGAGATAGAGAAAGCTTCTGACATAGGCATCAGAAGGGGGCAGAAAGAGTATCCCCTTGCTAATTTTAGCAATAGTTATATACTCTCCAATCAGTTATTACAGTGAATCAAAAGAATGTCTGGAGGTTGAAAAGATCTCACTAGACCTATTTCCATTATTTATATTTTAAGATAATAGGATTAGCCAGAAGGTTTTTTCCAGAGACTGTTCTCAAGCAGGATACATTATTGTTATATAATCCTAAGGAGCATAGAGGGACAGAAAAAATTGTCCTTTCTTCCTCCTTGAGAATTCCAGACCCCTCTCTCCTTGGAGATCCCTAGACTTCTGATCAACCTGTCTAGGAAATGACTCTCTCAGCCTCATGGATGGTTCAAGCAAAATACTGAAAGTCATCATCAAATCTAAACAGTTCTGTCTGAGAAGAGTTTTGGACTCAGAGTAAAAAGAGAGTGTTTATCCCAACACAGTTTCTTTGCCTCTTACTATAGCCAGAATGACTTCCCTGGTGGCTTAGATGGTAAAGCATCTGCCTACAATGTGGGAAACCCGGGTTCAATCCCTGTATCAGGAAGATCACTTGGAGAAGGAAATGGCACCCCACTCCAGTACTCTTGCCTGGAAAATCCCATGGACAGAGGAGCCTGGTAGGCAACAGTCCATGGGGTCGTAGAGAGTCAGATACGACTGAGTGATAGCCAGAAAGCAGCATTTAAAACCCTATGTAGGTATGCAAGGGGTCAGGCTTTCTCTGACTCTCCTGAGAACAGATTGACCCCCTGACCCTGGAAGCAGTACTATGCTGATTAGAAACAGAACCTATTTCTTTTGAAGAAAGAAAGAATTTGTTGTCTCTTTTGGAATCTTCATTGTATCTTTCCTGGATCAAACCTAGATAAAATTTTAAGAAATCTATGACTCTGTGATTCTATTATTTAAATCCCAATTATAAAAATAGAATAGATGAGGTAGAGAAATGTCATTTCCCGCTCAAGGCTACTTTCAAAATCTCTGTCACAGGTAGAACTGGAACACAAGCCTCCCTCAGAGTATTAACAGTCACATTTCCTATTTGTCATAATCTTTTACCTAAAACAGTCTTTTTTCATATTTAAATAATACATATATTTTAAAGGGTATGAGCTACAACTATATCATCTCTTTTTCCAAGTCTTATAAGCTAGACTGCTCACCACCATCTCATAAAAAATGAGAAAAATTCTTCAGATCATAATACTGTGAATTTAATGTCATCTTTAAAAGAAGGATTCTTTCTGCTAAAAACAGGTGCACCGGTATGACTACATGGCCGTCCCATATTGAAGAGCCATCTATTTCACAGTTAAGCTCTACATACAGAAATAAACAGCCATATGGCAAACAAACTTACTTTTTACTGCTTCATTTTATTTGTTTCAAAATACTGCAATGCCACAAATCCAGAATATTAACAACACTCCATCTGGAGAAATGTAAGTTTTGGAGCCCCGAACCAGCACGTTACATTCCCACAAAACTTCAGAACTTCAATTGACTCCAAACTTGGAACAGGCTTTATGTCAGCCCAGCATGTCTACCTAATGTTATGCTGGTGGCTCAATTACAAATGTGTATAAAATGGGAAAATTCACGTCTCTGGAAAGAGTTTTAAAACTTGGCCCCCTTACATACAGTTTTAATAGGCTGTGTTACAATATTTCTAATAAGTAGAGTTAAAAATTTAGTTAGATTTATTTACCCCTGTTTTGCAAGGAGAAAAAAGAACCTGTAGAGGATCTGAGATTATGTTTGATCTGCATTTAGAATCCTAGCTGTTCGGACTAGAAACAAGTGACCAATATTCAACAATAAATTCAACAAAATTTTACTTATACTTATTTGTATTTTCTAATACAGAGCACAAGAGAAGAAAATGAACAGAAGATGAGTTCTGATTTCAAGGGATTTAACATAAAGATCTATAATAGATCACAATTGATCTGAAGATCTATTAGATATCCGCTCTATTTGGTGAGACGTTAAAGGCACTTTTTAACTGCAAGTCATATCTTTCCTGCCCTTTGGAGAAGCTGCAGAATTTGAATGGTGAAATGAGAAAAACAAACAAATGAAATTCAAGATTATATGTTTATGAAAAGTCCTAGCACATTGTTGGTTTATTTTTTTGTTTTTGATTTGTTCTCATTTTCCTTTAAGCCATATTAAAGATATTTAATTATAAAGTATTGTGAAAATGTGGGATTGACATATATAGAATCTACTGTATATCACAGGGAACTCTATTCAATGCTCTGTTGTGACCTAAATGGGAGGAAATTCAACAAAAGTGGATATACATGTGTGCGCGCACGCGCATGTGCTCAGTGCCTAAGTCATGTCAGACTCTTTGAGACCCCATGGACTGTAGCCCACCAGGCTCCCTTGTCCATGGGATTTTCCAGGCAAGAATACTGAAGTGGATTGCTGTGGGGCCCTAAATGGGAAACCTTGAAAAAGAAAAAGGCTAGCATTGCAGACAGAAACTAAGATGGCGCCTGGCGGAAGAGATAGGGGCATAGTCTATGTTGTCTGTCAAAACTTCTGATTGGCTCTCTTGATTTCTATGCACGTGGACAGCGCGTGATCACCATAGACTCCTGTTATAATGATGGCACATGACGATTTGACCTTTAACGTGATTGGTGTAACTATGGAAAGTCCCTTGCAAACCCCTCCCCGCTTGCCTTTATAAGCAGGGAGTTTGTAACAATAAATCGGAACCGCACTAGACGGAACCCCTGTCGCGTCTGATTGTCTCTCGCTCGCCGAGGGGCTGGGTTGGCGGACAGCAGGCTCACCTTTCCTTGGGACCCCTCAGCTCTCTGCTGAGGGAAGTCCCACTGCCTCTCTCTCTTTCTGCGGAGCGCTCCCCGCAGATTGCCATTCTACACCTGGGGATATTCCCAATCCAGGAATTGAAGTCAAGTCTCCTATGACTCCTTCATTGGCAGGCAAAATCTTTACCATTGAGTCACCTGGGAATCCCGTGTGTGTGTGTGTGTGTGTGTGTGTGTGTGTGTGTGTGTGTGTGTGTGTATGGCTGGTTCACTTTTCTGTATAGCATAAATTAACACAACATTGTAAAGCTATTTTACAATGTAATTGTAAACTGTTTTCCAAAAAAAATTAATTTAAAGAGTATAACTTCCCTAAGTCAGTCAAGTCGTTCAGTCGTGTCCAACTCTTTGCGACCCCATGGACACCAGGCTTCTCCGCCCACAGGATTTTCTAGGCAAGAGTACTGGAGTGAGTTGCCATTTCCTTCTCCAGGGAACTTCCCCACCCAGGGATCGAATCCAGGTCTCCCACATTGTAGACAGACTCTTTCTGTCTGAGCCACCACTTGATCTTAAAATAGGCATAAATGTATTAGTTTAGTTCAGCCGCTCAGTTGTGTCTGACTCTTTGCAGCCCTGTGGACTGCAGTATACCAGGCCTCCCTGTCCATCACCAGCTCCCAAAGTCTATTCAAAGTCATGCCCATTGAGGCAGTGATGCCATCCAACCATCTCATCCTCTGTTGTCCCCTTCTCCCACCTCCAATCTTTCCCAGCATCAGACTCTTTTCCACTGAGAGATTTCTTTGCATCAGGTGGCCAAAGTTGGAGTTTCAGCTTCAGCATCAGTCCTTCCAATGAATATTCAGGACCGATTTCCTTTTGGATGGACTGGTTGGATCTCCTTGCAGTCCAAGGGACTCTCAAGAGTCTTCTCCAACATCACAGTTCAAAAGCATCAATTCTTCAGAACTTAGCTTTCTTTATAGTCCAACTATCACATCCATACATGACTACTGGAAAAACCATAGCCTTGACTAGACAGACCTTTATTGACAAAGAAATGTCTCTGCTTTTTAATATGCTATCTAGGTTGGTCATAACTTTTTTTCCAAGGAGTAAGCATCTTTTAATTTCATGGCTGCAGTCACCATCTGCAGTGATTTGGGAGCCCCCCAAAATTAAGTTGGTCACTATTTCCACTGTTTCCCCATCTATTTCCCATGAAGTGATGGGACCAGATGCCATGATCTTAGTTTTCTGAATGTTGAGCTATAAGCCAACTTTTTCACTCTCCTCTTTCACTTTCATCAAAAGACTCTTTAGTTCTTCGCTTTCTGCCATGAGTGTTGTCATTTGCATATCTGAGGTTACTGATATTTCTCCCAGCAATCTTGATTCCAGCTTGTGCTTCCTCCAGCCCAGCGTTTCTCATGATGTACTCTGCATAGAAGTTAAATAAGCAAGGTGACAATATACAGCCTTGAGGTACTCCTTTTCCTATTTGGAACCAGTCTGTTGTTTCATGTCCGATTCTAACTGTTGCTTCCTAACCTGTGTACAGGTTTCTCAAGAGGCAGGGCAGGTGGCCTGGTATTACTGTCTCTTTAAGAATTTTCTACATTTTGTGGTGATCCACACTGTTAAAGGCTTTGGCATAGTCAATAAAGCAGAATTAGATTTTTTTCTGGAACTCTCTTGCTTTTTTGATGATCCAAACGATGTTGGCAATTTGATTTCTGGTTCCTCTGCCTTTTATTTATTTATTTTTTAAGGTTTATTTATTTATTTATTTTTTAATTTTATTTTAACTTTAGTTTACTTTACAATACTGTATTGGTTTTGCCAAACATTGACATGAATTCACCACGAGTGTACATGGGTTCCCAAACATGAATCCCCTCCCACCTCCCACCCCACCTCTGCCTTTTAAAAAATCAGCTTGAACATCTGGAAGTTCACAGTTCATGTACTGTTGAATCCTGGCTTGGAGAATTTTGAGCATTACTTCACTAGTGTGAGATGAGTGCAATTGTGTGAGCATTCTTTGGCAATGTCTTTCTTTGGGATTGAAATTAAAACTGACTTCTTCCAGTCCTGTGGCCACTTCTTTGTTTTCCAAACTTGCTGCATATACACAACTAAATAAACATTTGTAAAGGGAATGTACATGAAATAATCATTTAACAGAAGTGAAAGATAAAACATTGGCAGGGCTGCAGAGGCCCTTTGAATGTTATTTTGTGACGATAATCTCTTTTTGCCAACCTTAGAAGAAAAAATTAAACAATTATTTTCGTGTTCTTCAATTGCTTTTTTTTTTTTTTCCTTAAGGTTTTAACACGTATTTATCACTAAATGGAAGTTTAGTTAAAGGATCAAGAAACATTTTCTGTAAATGCCAGATATTAATAGTAAGTACATGTCTTTGCAGGCTATAGGAGTCTTTGTTGTAACTACTCAACACTGTGATTATAGCACAAAAAGAACCATATGTACGTATGCTCAGTCATGTCTGACTCTTTGCAACCCTTTGGAGCTCACCAGGCTCCTCTGTCCATGGGATTTCCTAGGCAGGAATACTGGAGTGGGTTGCTATTCCCTTCTTCAGGAGATCTTCCCAACCCAGGGATCAAACCTAGGTCTTCCACACTGCAGGTGGATTCTTTATCTCCTCAGCCACCAGGGAAACCAAAAAAAAAAAACAAAAAAAAAAACACACCATAGGTAATATATAAAGGAAGGAGCATGTCTGTGTTCCAATAAGACAATTTCCATAAACAGATGTTAGACCAGATTTGACACACGGGCCATAGTTTCTGACTCCTGGTCTTCTTTTTCCTGATTTTGAACTTTGTATAATCAGAATCATAGCCTACTATTTTGGGTTTTAGCTTTTTGCTTTTCTCACTCAAATTTGTGTTTGTAAAAGACATACACTGACTCTGTAGTTTCTTCATTTTCATTGTTGTTTATATTCTATTACATGAATATTTCAAAATTCTTTTTTCCATTCTACTCTTGATGAGCATTTGCATTGCTTGAAGTTTTTGGCTATTATAATGCCGCTATGGATATTCTAGTACACGGCTCCAGGTGCACATGTGTATGAATTTTACTGGTGTATACCCTCATGGATCCAATTATTGGGCCAATGGGGATGCCTAACTTCAAGAATACTAGTTAGTGCCTACCTATTTTCCAAGATGGTAAAATCTACTGACACTATCACCAGAATGGTATGTGAGTTTCAGTTGTTCTCTATCCTTTTATATATTCAATTTTCAATAGATGTTCCATGTGTACTTAGAAATAAAGTTTGCATCGTACACCTTGTTTAATTCTACTACTTTTGCTCATTATTTTGTATTTTATTTTTCTCTCGGAGGCAGCATATAACTGGTGTGGGGCTCCCAACAGGAAAGTGCTAGTCAGTAAACGAGAACATTTAGTCCATTTGCACTAAATGTAATCATTCTTGAAATTTTGGAGCTAAATAGCTTTCTTATGTAAGATTATCTCCCAACATTTTTTCATTTCCCTCTATCCTTTTTTTATTTTTTTGGTTTGAATAGGGATTTTTAATCATGTCCTACATTTTACCCACTACCTACTGGGGACACTTAAACCATGTTCTTTTTTGTGTTAGAAGATCTCGCAGTGTTGTTTTCCAATGAAATGTTATTGGTGGAAATTCCCTGAGATCTAGAATGAATGTGTTTTCTGCTACAGAGGACTTTTTTCCATATTTTTAAAATTGGAGGATAATAGCTTTACAATATTGTGTTAGTATCTGCTATACAACAATGTGAATCGGTTATAGTACATATATTTATATATATATATGCGTGTGTGTGTGTGTATGTATATATATATCCTCTCCCTTTTAAGATTCCCTCCCACCTTACCCCATCCCATTCCTCTAGATCTTCACAGAGCCCCAAGCTGAATTTCCTGTCCTATAGAGCAGTTTTACACTAGCTATCTATTTTACACATGGTGGTGTATATATGACAGTACTATTCTCTCAGTTCATTCCATCCTCTTCTCTGGCTGCATCCAGAGGATTTACATTTACTTCCCTCAGGAGCATGGGTCACCATCAGTTGCTGACTACTGCAAACCAAGCCCATTGTTTTGAGTTTATCTGGCCTACCCAAGCTATGCACTACTGAATACAAATCTATGTAAGGGCCACAAATGCCCCCTACCTTGAGTCTCTGCATGCTTGTTTTTACTTCACCTACTCAGCTTCTTGGCAAACTTAGCTAGAGGCTCTGAAAGTTGGGGAAGGTGGAAAATATTTAATTCTTGTTCAGCCTTTATTGAGAGTGGTTCTTTTATTTCTAGCTTATTGTGAAGTTGTTGTTGTTCAGTCACTAAATCATGTCCAACTCATGGTGACCCCAAGGACTGTAGCATGCCAGGCTCCTCTGTCCTCCACTGTCTCCTGAAGTTTGCTCAAGTTCATGTCCATTGAGTCAGTGATGTTATCTAACTATCTCATCCTCTGCTACCCCTTTCTCCTTTTGCCTTCAATCTTTCCAAGCATCAGGGTCTTCTTCAATGAATCAGGTTTTCGTATCATGATCTTCTTGCTGTCCAAGGGACTCTTCTCCATCACCACAATTTAAAAACATCAATTCTTCAGTGCTCAGCCTTCTTTATGGTTCAACTCTCATTATGAAGAGGGCCTCCTAAAATGCCACATTTTCATCTCAATTTATCATATTTGAACTATGGACAAATGCCAAGACAAAAGATACTTTATTTCTCAGATGTGAAAATTTAGCACTTAGGGGTTAAGTAACTTTCAGTGTCACAAAAGTGTGAAGTCAGGATTTGATTTTATTTATTTTTGAAGTGCAGGCTAACTGAAGTAATAATTTATTGAAATGAAATAAAGAAAATATGGCTAAAAATGGAAGAAGGGCTCATGTCAAAAATGTGTAAATTGAATGTATAATCAAAGAATTTATTGAGTTTAACCTCCTCCTTTAGCATGAAATCCTTATGAGGGCACCACACTTGTGGTGCCTCTTCTGGAACATTCATGCTGATCAGACCAGCATAGCTCATGAAAATACCCCAGACCAAACAAGAAGGCAGACTCCCAAGTTGATGCTACATAGTACAGAGGACTGCAAACAGAATAATTCACAGAAACAAATGGGTCGAGAAAACCAGCACCATGAAATTTCCACATAAAACCCTGCTGAGGGGTTGACACTTCCATGGGCTTGACACTTCCAAGATGATTATTTCAACTTTTTTTTTTTAACAAAACCTTTTTACTTTATATTGTAGTATAGTCCATTAACAATGTTGTGAGAGTTTCATATGCATAGGCGAGGGACTCAGCCATACATACACATGTATCCATTCTCCTCCAAACTTCCCTCCCATCCAGGCTGCCACATAACATTGAGCAGAGTTCCCCATACTATACAGTAGGTCCTTATTGTTATCCATTTTAAATACAGTTTTAAACCATATAGTATAAGGTGTGAATGAAAAATAAAGATATAGGCATTTTGTCAGCCTGAGAAGATTATTTTCATCAGATGATTTTCTACAATATTTGACACTAGGTATGCACAATACTGTTAGATAATTTTACTTAGGTCTTAAACAACTGAAAAGAGGAGTCGTCGGGAATGCTTTTGTTAATTAGCTCTGGAATTGAAATATAAAACTAGAATTTGAATAAAGTGAACATATTTTTAAATAATAGATAAAAGAAATAAATGTAATGGATCAAGTTACTCAGTGAAAAAAATAAAAATTTCTTCATCACAAAAAATAACAAACATTTCCTGAAATAAAAATAGATATCTCCATTGGAGATTTCATTTAATCTCCATTATTTGCCAATTTGTCTCCTTCCACCACAATCACAGGCATACAAATTTATGGGGAAAAATACATTAATAAGTACATTCAACTTCTATGTTAAGGAAAGGAACTATGAAAAGCCTATAATTTAAAGGAATTTCAGACAAACTCACCACAGAAGGGGTTAGATTAAAGTGGGACATCTATTATAGGTGCACATATAATCTTGCTCTTTTTAGAACAGAAAATCAAATATACCTAAGCCTCATTAATTTCCTGGTTTGAATGAGCTAATAATCTGTGGATAGGTGTATCAGGACTGGATCATATATGTCAAAATTTCTTTGGCAGAATGGGAACAGAAAAAGCAAAATATAAGAAATAATAGGTAATTGAATGAATAAATACAGCTATTAAACATCTAAGATATGAAATTATAGAATCAGTCTTGAGATATGACTGAATAATTTTTTAAATGACTGAGTAAATTTTACTAATAAAAGGATGAATTGCCACTTGATACATACTCTTGAAAAAGCATCTACTGAATGATTTAGACAAAAAGTTGGAAAGGTTTACAGTAATCCTTATAAGAAAGCAAAGTAAGGTTGCCTCTATATCATAGGATTCATAAAATGGAATGAACTGAGTAGAAAGCAAAAGTTTAAAATTTTTAAAAAGTGGTTAAAAATATGAGAAACATCTTAACTTTTGCTGCTGTTACATTTGTTTTGGTCCCTTAAAGACATCAATTAGCACATAAAGTTAGTATATTTTCTCTCCTCTATACTCATTACCTTTAATCCCATTTATTCCTTTTCCTGATCATTTTCTTCTATGACCTTGGATAGGATTTCACATCCATGCTTTATACTACCTATCCTATTAATATTATAAAACTTTAAATTTTCTTTTTACAACTCCAAATGTAGATTTAAATTCTGTTGATCTTTACTCTCTTTGCAACCGGGATTTATCCTATTTAAATCCCTTTTTATCTCATGTAGTTGCCTAATTTCTCTTTATGACATATGTTGCTGTAGCAGTCTATGTCTTCCTATACACTTTCAGGGTGTCACGCATTCTTGTGACATTTTCTTATAGATCATGAAGTAGCTATTTTTCAAAGGAATAGTATTCCTCCCATTCTTCTAGATGCTGATACCCATAGCAAAGCTTTATTTGTCCTGCCTGTTCTGTTACTGTCGATGGGACATTCTTTTCTTGTCTGGTATTAGTCAATGTACATGATGATGCATAGTTTGCCTTATTGTCTACTGACCTTCTGTGCAGATCTAATTCTCTTCTCAGAACATTCTCTAAAGAGCCAGTCGATATGCACAGATCTCAGACCATTTCTTGTCTTGCAGAAGATTTCCACTTGGAACACCTCTACTATAATGAGGGTGTCCTTTGTTCAATATTCAATGTCTGTGTCTATTTTAAACCAATTGAATATATAAAAAGCTTAAACTCCCTTTAGACTCTTGTCTTTCTCTCTGCTTCAGCGAACCCACAACTTTCAGAATATATGATGCTGCAATACCACTTCTTTCAAACACGTTTGACAATTTATAGTTTCCATTGGAATATGAAAAAATGGTGGCATGGGTATGACATAGAACAGAAGTTTTAAACTAGATAGGCATAAAAGAATTTTAATAAAGAATAAATAAATACTTTAAGAATTTTAAATAATACTTTCCTTCCAAATTATAGATATATGCCATCATAGTCAACAAAACAGTCTGAAATGTAGTAATTGTATGCAGTCTCAAAAGCGACAGAATGATCTTTGTTCATTTCCAAGGCAAACCACTCAATATCACAATAATCCAAGTCGACCCCCCAACCAATGCTGAAGAAACTGAAGTTGAACGGTTCTATGAAGACCTACAAGACCTTCTAGAACGAACACCCAAAATAGATGTCCTTTTCATTATAGAGGACTGGAATGCAAAAGTAGGAAGTCAAAAGATACCTGGAGTAACAGGCAAATTTGGCCTTGGGGGAAAAAAAAAAAAACAGAGCAAAGGCTAACAGATTATTGCCAAGAGAACACACACTGGTCATAGCAAACACCCTCTTCCAACAACACAAGAAAAATCTTTACACAAGGACATCACCAGATGGTCAACACCGAAATCAGATTGATTATATTCTTTACACCCAAGATCATAGCATCCAGTCCCATCACTTCATGGAAAATAAATGGAGAAACAGTGGAAACAGTGGCTGATTTTATTTTTCTGGGCTCTAAAATCATTGTGGATGGTGGTTGCACTCATGAAATTAAAAGATCCTTGCTCCTTGGAAGGAAAGATATGACCAAACTAGACAGCAAATTAAAAAGCAGAGACATTATTTTGCCAACAAAGGTCCATCTAGTCAAGGCTATGGTTTTTCCAATAGTCATGTATGGATGTGGGAGTTGGACTATAAAGAAAGCTGAGTGCTAAAGAGCTGATGCTTTTGAACTGTGGTGTTGGAGAAGCCTCTTGAGAGGCCGTTGGACTGCAAGTAGATCCAACCAGTCCGGGGTGTTCTTTGGAAGGACTGATGTTGAAGCTGAAACCCCAATACTTTGGCCACCTGATGCAAAGAGCTGACTCATTTCAAAAGGCCCTGGTGCTGGGAAAGATTGAGGGCCGGGGGAGAAGGGGACAACAGAGGATGAGATGGTTGGATGGCATCACCGACACAATGGACATGGGTTTGGGTGGACTCCAGGATTTGGTGATGGACAGGGAGGCCTGGTGTGCTGTGGTTCATGGTGTTGCAAAGAGTAGGACACGACTGAGTGACTGAACTGAACTGAACTGAACTGAACAAAGATGGTCAGCAAAAACAAGACTGGGAGATGACTGTAGCTCAGATCATGAACTCCTTACTGCCAAATTCTGACTTAAATTGAAGACAGTAGGGAAACCCACTAGACCATTCAGGTATGACCTAAATCAAATCCCTTAAGGTTATACAGTGGAAATGATAAATAGATTCAAGGGATTAGATCTCATAGATTGCCTAAAGGACCGTGGACAGAGGTTTGTGAAAATGTACAAGAGGCAGAGATCAAGACCATCCCCAAGAATAAGAAATGCAAAAAGCCAAATGGTTGTCTGAGGAAGCCTTACAAATAGCTGTGAAAAGAAGAAAAGTGAAAGGCAAAGAAGAAAAGGAAAGATATACCCATTTCAATGCAGAGTTCCAGAGACTAGCAAGGAGAGAGAAGAAAGCCTTCCTCAGTGATCAGTGAAAAGAAATAGAGGAAAAACAATAGAATGGAAAGACTAGAGATCTCTTCAAAAAAATTAGAGATACCAAGGGACTATTTCATGCAAAGATGGGCACAATAAAGCACAGAAATGGTATGGACATAACAGTAGTAGAAGATATTAAGAGGTGGCAAGAAAAGTCAAAAGAACTATACATAAAAGATCTTCATGACCCAGATAACCATGATGGTGTGATCACTCACCTAGAACTGGACATCCTGGAATGCAAAGTCAAGTGGGCCTTAAGAAACACCACTATGAACAAAGCCAGTGGAGGTGATGGAATTCCAGTTGAGTTATTTCAAATTCTAAGAGATGATGCTGTGAAAGTGCTGCACTCAATATGCCAGCAAATTTGGAAAACTCAGCAGTGGTCACAGGACTGGAAAAGGTTAGTTTTCATGAACCAAGAACTTCCAGATGTTCAAGGTGGATTTAGAAAAGGTGAGGAATCAGAGATCAAATGGCCAACATTTGTTGGATCGTCGAAAAAGTAAGAGTTCCAGAAAAACATATACCTCTGCTTTATTGACTACGCCAAAGCTTCTGACTGTGTTGATCACACCAAGCTGTGGAAAATTCCTCAAGAGATGCAAATACCATAAAACCACACCTGCCTCCTGAGAAATCTGTGTGGATGTCAATGAACAGTTAGAACCGGACATGGAAAAATGGACTGCTTCCAAATCAGGAAAGGAGTATGTTAAGGCTGTATACGGTTACCCTGCTTATTTTACTTATATGCAGAGTCCATGATGCAAAATTCTGGGCTGGTTGAAACATAAGCTGAAATCCAGATTACCAGGAGAATTATCAATAACCTCAGATATGCTGATATCACCACTCTTATGGCAGAAATTGAAGAAAAACTAGAGCCTCATGACGAAAGTGAAAGAGGAGAGTGAAAAAACTAGCTTAAAGCTCAACATTCAGAAAACTAAGATCGTGGCATCTTGTCCCATTACTTCATGGCAAATAGATGGGGAAACAATGGAAACAGTGAGAAATTTTATTTGGGGGGTGGCTCCAAAATCACTTCATATGGTGACTGCAGCCATGAAATTAAGACACCTACTCCTTGGAAGAAAAGCTATGACCAACCTAGACAGAGCAACTAAAAAGCCTCTTGATGAAAGTAAAAGAGGAGAGTGAAAAAGTTGGCTTAAAGCTCAACATTCAGAAAATGAAGATCATGGCATCTGGTCCTATCACTCCATGGAAAATAGACGGGGAAACAGTGGAAACAGTGTCAGACTTTATTTTGCGGGGCTCCAAAATCACTGCAGATTGCAGCCATGAAATTAAAAGACGCTTATTCCTTGGAAGAAAAGATATGAGCAACCTAAATAGCATATTCAAAAGTAGAGACATTACTCTGCTGACTAAGGTCCGTCTAGTCAAGGCTATGGTTTTTCCTGTGGTCATGTATGGATGTGCGAGTTGGACTGTGAAGAAGGCTGAGCGCCAAGGAATTGATGCTTTTGAATTGTGGTGTTGGAGAAGACTCTTGAGAGTCCCTTGGACTGCAAGGAGATCCAACCAGTCCATTCTGAAGGAGATCAGTCCTGGGTGTTCTTTGGAAGGAATGATGCTAAAGCTGAAACTCCAGTACTTTGGCCAACTCATGCGAAGGTTTGACTCATTGGAAAAAACTATGATGCTGGGAGGGATTGTGGGCAGGAGGAGAAGGGGACGACCGAGGATGAGATGGCTGGATGGCATCACTGACTCGATGGACGCGAATCTGAGTGAATTCCGGGAGTTGGTGATGGACAGGGAGGCCTGGCGTGCTGCAATTCACGGGGTTGCAAAGAGTCGGACATGACTGAGCGACTGAACTGAAGCTAGACAGCATATTAAAAAGCAGAGACATTACTTTGCCAACAAAAACCCATCTAGTCAAAGCTGTGGTTTTCCAGTAGTCATGTATGGATGTGAGAGTTGGACTATAAATAAAGCTGAGCACCGAAGAATTGATGCTTTAGAACTGTGGTGCTGGAGAAGACTCTTGAGAGTTCTTTGGACTGCAAGGAGATCAAACCAGTCCATCCTAAAGGAAATCATTCCTGAATATTCATTGGAAGGACTTATGTTGAAGCTGAAACTCCAGTACTTTGGCCTCCTGATATGAAGAACTGGCTTATTTGAAAAGACCCTGATACTGAGAAAGACTGAAGGTGGGAGGAGAAGGGGATGACAGAGGATGAGATGGTTGGATAGCATCACTGACTCAATGGACATGAATTTGAGTCAACTCTGGGAGTTGGTGATGGACAGGGAGGCCCAGTGTGTTGCGGTCATGGGGTAGCAAAGAGTTAGAGATGACTGAGTGACTGAACTGAACTGAGCTGAAGCCAACTCCAGATACACTAAATCAGAATCAGAACTGTCAGGGAGTAAGAAGGGTTGTTACACTGATCTCAGGTTTTGGTAAAAGACCATATAATAGAGAGCTATCTAGTTTTCCACTTGATATAAGCCCTGACTTTCTGGGCGCAGGGGGAGGGGGAGTGGAGAAAACAAGAGATGTATTCTTTTCCCCTGTTTTGATAGAAAAGGAAATTAAATAAACAATAGGAGATGTACGCTTTTTCCCAAAGGACTTTGTGTTCCACAAGAAGAAACTAATAAATGATGACTTGTCAGAGTCTAAGTTCATTTTTCTCTGTTTGACTCCATTTTTCTTAATCAGTTGTGATTCATAACTACATTAACCACATAGTCAGAAATATGGTTTTGAGTTCTGTTCCTTTTTTGATAATAATTAGTTTTAATAAATCTTAGAAGACTGTGCCAGAAGCTCCCAGATATATGACATGAATCCAGAATTTCTGAAAATTATTTTTAATGCCACTTAAATCTATATTGTAGTTGTTTGAAAAAATTGCTTAAAGCAATATATATTTTAAATTATGCAATATAAAGGGCTTTATCTCCATTCAAATTTTATTTCACCTTTTCCCAAATTGCTCATTCATATGAGCTTAGACATTTTAAAACTATTTGGATAGATACATGTTTTTTACATAAGGATATATTACTTGCTTTAATGTTAATGGTATTATGAGAGAATAATCTCAGATTCTTTCCCTTTTTTCAATGTAAGCATTAAAACTGTTGGCTGTGTTGCAACCTATTTGAGTCTCCAACCTATACCTGGGGCTGTCCCACTTTATATTTTGAAGTAAGAAGCATACATACTAACCAAAATGCAAAATTTCTTTCATTTCCTGCCAAAGTTTAGGTTCTATTTTTGCCAGAGTCGAAGAAAAGCACATTATACAGGATATGCCTCTCTGGTTGTTAGTTCTCCTGCCAGTTCCACTTTAGCATCATAGAGCTGAGACAGCAGATGGAGCCCCCCACGTTAGCATTTGGAACCAAAAGGTGTTTAAAAGACTGTGGCAGTAAGTACAATTCCTTAATGAGAAATCATAAAGAAGGGGAAAAAGAAAGTTATTTATTAAACTGTGCAACTTAACAGCAAATCCGAATCAATCAGTAAGTTTTTTGTTTTGTTTTGTTTTGTTTTTTAGCATGTGTTTCTGATACTGGATTTGGGATAGAAAGATGACTTTGAGTCTACCTCTCAAATCAAATAGTCAATTCTCAGACCTCATCTTGTCAGTATTTAACACAGCTAGGTACTCTTCCTTCTAAAAAATTTTCTCACACTTATATAGACTACACGTGAAGTTTTTTTGTTTTTTTGTTTTTTGATTTTTTTTTTTTACTTTTTTTTCTTCCTGCCTCACCAGTTGTGACTTATCAGTATCCATTCAGAAACTTTCGCATCTCTAAGTTCTAAATTTTGGAATACACCCTAGAACTCAATTTTCAGACTTTCTTATTTCCCTTAGGTGATATCATTTGTCCCTATGACTGTAGAAAACACTTATATGTTGATGTCCCCCAAGTTTACATATTTAGTTCAAACATCTTATATGAACAACTGATTTGAATTTTTAAAAAAATGTTTAAATCCTCACATGGATGTTTACTAAGTATTCCAAAAGTATGACTTCAATATTTCTTTTTATAACCTGATCTCTTTGTTCTTTCTATCAATAAATGGCACCACAGTTTCATTTCTACACATGAAGGATTAAATCCTGTATGATTTACTTCCCTATGGCAAATGAATAGAAAGCTTGACAAATTGTATGAAATGACTATTTCTAAGCACTGAACAAGAGGTGGTGGTGGTTTTGTGCTAAGTTGTGTCCAGCTCTTGCAGCTCCATGGGCTATAGCCTGCCAGGCTCCTCTGTCCAAAGGATTCTCCAGGCAAGAGTACTGGAATGGGTTGCCATTTCCTTCTCCAGGGGATCTCCTGACCCAGGAATCAAACCTGGGTCTCCTGAATTGCAGGCAGATTCTTTACTTACTGAGAACAAGAGGTAGTTAACTCAAAAGGGAAAAGCCTTCAAAATGTTTACATATATCAAGTCATCACATTGCACACTGTCTTAGAATTTTATTTGTCAATTATACATTAAAAAAAAAAAAAAAACTGGGGGGAAGAGAAGAGGTAGTATAGCAGTGTGTGGAAGCTAGGATCACAAAGGGCCCTCAGTGATTCTTTTCTTCTTTTAGTCACACTGAAAAATTTGCCTTCCACTTTTGAATACAACTAACGTAGGCAACTAATATGATTTTGCAGAAATTATGGTGTGTGACTCCTAAGGCTAAGCCAAAAAGAAATTGTGATTCCTCCCTTGTTCCCTTTGGGAAAACTTTATTTGGAAGAAGTCAGATAAAAAGACATGAAGATATTCCAGGAGCCTATGGAGGTACATGTGGTGGGAATCTGAAATCTCTAATATGGATGGTCTGGGTTGGAATCAGACTCTCCAGCCCCAGTGGAGCTTCCAGATAACCAGCCTAAATCAACATATTGACTACAACCTCCTGAGTGACACTTAGCCAAAACCACCTAGAAGGGTGATTGCTCAATTCCTGGATTGATAAAAAAAAAAAAAAAAGTGTGAAATAATATATTTTTTATTGTTTTCAGTTACTACATTTGAGGATAATATCTTACTCAGTTATAAATGACTAATACAGACATAGAAAAGCTCTATGTGGAAAGTCTCTTCAACAAGTAACAAAGGTGGGGAGAATTTTAAATTCAGACAATGAGCTGAAGCTGAAAGTGTTCTTATGAGAGAGTTAGTATCTTGACTGGAAGGCTGGTGGACTTTGGAGATACTGCCAGTGGGGACCATAAGGAAAGTGATGAATTTTTTTTAGAAACTAGAGGAATGGGAAAACATCATTTTAGTTGAAGAAAGTTTAACAACATAGTCATCTGCAGTAAAGTGTAAAATAGAAAATGAACCTAATTAACTGGATGATTAAAGGAAGAAAATTTCCATGCAGACTGTTGTTGGTGTCATCTGTTTTCTCCTTGCTGCTTACAGTAAATGAAAGTTGAAGTTTGCTGTACGTGGTTACCAAACCACTTCCCAGTATACACACAAATGATTTAGTATACCTCTGCTGACATCTGTCCTCACTGTTTAGTAGTTTTTTTCCTTCTTAATATTATAAGGGATGGAGGGAGAGCAAGTGCTATAGTATTATGTAAACAGAGTTATATTAGTTTTAAACAGATATTTCAATTCTTATGGCAGCCAGTAATTTTTAAAATAGATATAAAATTGATATGATAAAAAAAGAAAAGAAACATCATATAAAATGCTCAATTAAACAAGGAAAGGCAGAACAGGGGAAGATAAAGATGAAACAGAGCAAAAGCAACAAACAGAAAACTGTAACACCAAAGAAATGAAGTACTTAGGTTTGAATCTAACAAAACGTGTACAAATCTATACAAGAAAAACTACTCAATCTGTGGAAAGAATAGTAAATTATCTAAATAAATGCATATACTATGTTCATGTATAAGAAGACTCAATATGGTCAAAATGCCAC
>SJYQ01001760.1:186001-234236 GCA_006410935.1 Redunca redunca
TTGATCTAATCATTTCTCTTTAAAAAGCCAATATAATTTAAATATTTCTCTAATTAGAAGACAGAAAAAAAAAACTTTGTTAAACAGCCAATATAAATATTGAATTGGGGGATATTTTAAAAATCTTGCCTAGTTAAAATCTTGGATATTTTTAAAAATTTTTATAAAAAATGATAAGAAGCCTGTTTTTCTCCTTAACCCCATTCACAGTATTTGATAGAGTGGGAATCATTTAATCCTCTACTTAGCATTGGAAAATAAAAGTTCATAGAAGTTTACTTAAAAAATTTACTCAACTAAACAAAGTTATACTTTAAAATTCACTGTAAAAGCCTAAAAGATAAAACTGCCTTCCTTATCATTTAACTAAAATATTTTTCTTTCATTGGAAACAATGAGATTTAAGCATGTTCAACGATGAATAACCTGAATGAGGTTTCATTTTCATTGATGGTCACAGCATATTATTATTATGGCAATTTTTTTTTGGATTTAACTTTTGAAAATTATTTTTTCTTAATTTAAATAATCTACATTATTTTAAACTGTATTATAAATATCTTCTATTCTCTATGACATATTCATAATAAGGTAGTTATTAGGCATATTTCACAATATCACAACATATTATTTTTGAAATACAACAGTGGATCAGTCCTAGAAAAGAGTTTTCTATTCTGAATTTGATGGTATATATAGTCTTTTTCTAATGGGAATTTCCACAGAAGAAATAATTCAACCTAGAAAAGAAGGAGCTAATGAATGGTAGAGAAACAAATTAAAATTTTGCCAGACATTGATGGGTTGCAAATGTGTTTTAATTTCTAAGGAAAGCGATTCAGGTGCCATTGTGAACAGCTTGATAAAGATGTCAACTGAATATTCAACAGTAGCTGAACAAGATGTTTATTTGAATTATGAAAGGTAGAAAGTATACATAACATAAGGAAATGAATTATATAAAGAACAGCCAATGGTATTGTTTTAGCAATTTTGTTTATTGTTAAATATTTCTGCTTCATCAGACTATATAATCAATTCTATATTCATGAAATATTGAGAACCTACTTATATAATTGGCTTCCCTGGTGACTCAGTGGTAAAGAATCTGCCTGCCAATGCAGGACATGCATGTTCCATCCTTGGGTAGGGATCTCCTGGAGAAGGAGATGGCAACTCACTACAGCATTCTTGCCTGGAAAATCCCATGGACAAAGGAGCCTGGGAGACTATAGATCATGGGGTCGCAAAGAGTCAAACATGACTGAAAGATTAAATAACAGCTGATATAATAGAGGGAAATAGTCAGCAATATTCCATAGTAGAGGTAATTTTTGAACTTCATTTGAATAGTTAGCTGCAGATGCCACAGACAATGTGATTAAGAGCATTCAGGAAAAAGAAACAGCACCAGCAAAACCTTGGGGATTTAACATAAATCATCTTCTTGCAATGCAGGAGACCCAAGTCTGATACCTGGGTTGAGAAGATTCCCTGAAGAAGGGAATGGCAACCAATTCCAGTGTTCTTGCCTGAAGAATCCCATGGACAGCGGAGCCTGGAGGTCTACATTCCATGGGGTAGCAAAGAGTCGGATAGGACTGAGTGACTAACACTTTTACTTTTTTTTTTTTAAACTATATGTTTGGAAGGCTGCATGTAGCTCAATAAAACTTTTCTTTGTGTTACCTAAAAAATAGACACAGCCAGATCACAGAATTCTCAAATGTCATGGAAGAGAGG
The DNA here is from genome assembly GCA_006410935.1 of Redunca redunca. Classification (NCBI taxonomy): domain Eukaryota; kingdom Metazoa; phylum Chordata; class Mammalia; order Artiodactyla; family Bovidae; genus Redunca; species Redunca redunca. Next base: position 187,745 of record SJYQ01001760.1, read on the forward strand.
GTTTGGAATTACATAATGATGCACATAAAAATTGTGCATTTTAATAGCCTATTGTATCCCAGGTATTGTGCCAAGTATATCAAATAGACTCATGATAATTCTATGAAGGAGATACTTAATAATCTTATTAGATAAATGAGAAAACTAAGAAACAGAAATGATTGTTTGCCCAGTGGCCAAAACAGTTGATAATAATTAGTAGAACAGGAATTGCATCCAGAGTGTTCCACTCTTGAGCATTACTCATAATTGAAAATAAATATCAACAAGGAACTAACCTTATGAACTGAGCAAGAACTCACAGTTTATCACCTATGGGCCATCTGACTTTTGTTTGTTTGTTTTCCTGGCTTCACCACAAGGCATGTGGGATCTTAGATCAGGGATGGAACCAGCCCTCCCTGCATTAGAAGTGCAGAGTCTAAACCACTGGACCACGGGGGAAGTCCCTGAATAGTCTTGCTTTAATAGCCTAAAGGAAAATACCCATGACTCAGTAGCATATCCCTTTCAAGGAAACATACCTCTCTTTACTATTGTATGTATGCTTGCTACTTTATTTTTTTTTCCTCCCTGTTTTTTGAGCAATGTGACATGTTTATCTAACCTGCTAAAGTTTATCATTAATTTTTCCACTGGCTTTTTTTCTAATTTTTGCATTAACATTTGGCCACCTGCTGTGAAGAGCCAATCCATTGGAAAAGACCCTGATGCTGGGAAAGATTAAGGGCAGGAGGAAAAGGGGTGACAAAGGATGAGACAGTTGGATAGCATCATCAACTCAATGGACATGAGTTTGAGCAAACTGCGGAAGGACAGGGAAGCCTGGGATCCTGCAGTCCATGGAGTCACAAAGAGGCAGACATGACCGAGTGGCTGAACAACAACAAAAGCTGTATATTTTCCTCTAAGCTCAGTTTTGACTGCATTCCACAGATTGTTTTACCATTCAGTTCCAGAGACATTTATTACTAATTATATTTCAAATCAATGTCTTAAAGCAAAAGCATTTCAAAAATTGTCTATTATAAATGGACCTTAAAAACATCTTTAAGCTGATTTCTAGTTGCCTTTTACTGTAATCAGAAAAATATTCCACATGACATTCTTTGAAATTTGTAGAGATTTATTTTATGGATAAGAAGTTAGTCTTGTTTTGCAAATGACCTGTGTACACTACAATTATACATGCTACAGTTTTGGTGTATAGTATTGAATATCATAACTGTGACAATTATGTCAGTTTTGCTATCATGTTATTCAAATATTCCTTAAGCCTACTGATTTTTTGTATACTAATAGATTAATCGATTCCTAATAAAATTGGGTTGAACTTTCTCATTATAATTCTGGATTGATTTATTGATCAAATAAAACTGTACTACTATTAAAATCTCTGTTCAGTTCTACTAAAAACCTTTTAACTTCAATGTTATTTTCGTTCTTTTTTTTTTTTTAATTAAGACTTGAGTGTTTAGAGGAGTTATAGGTTCACAGGAAATTTTAGAGAAAAACAAAGAGATTTGTCCATCTACTTCGTGCATAGCCTCTCCCATTGTCAAAATCCCCCACCAGAGTGGGGCATGTATTAAAACTGATGAAATTACAATGACATACCATGTTGTGCTGTGTTCAGTCACTTAGTCATGCCTGCTCTTTGCGACCCCATGGACTGTAGCCCATGAGATTTCTCTGTCCACGGTATTCTCCAGGCAAGAATACTGGAGTGGGTGCCATGCCCTCTTCCAGGGGATCTTCCCAAACCAGGGATCGAACCCAGGTATCCCGCATTACAGACTGATTCTTTACCAGCTGAGCCACCAGGGAAGCCCAAGAATACTGAAGTAGGAAGCCTATCCTTTTTCCAGGGGATCTTCCCAACACAGGAATCAAACTGGGGTCTCTTGCATTGCAGGCAGTTTCTTTACCAGCTGAGCTACCAGAGAAGCCCTAACATATTATAATCACTCCAATTTCAAAATTTACTCTAAGGTTTACTCTTGGTATTGTAAATTCTATGGGTTGGGATGTTTGCTTTCACTTTAGCAGAGTTAATATGTTGGTGTTTACATGATGTATCTTCTTCCTTCTTTTGCTTGTTTATGTGTATCTATTATAAAAGGCATATCAGGGGAAGACAGAGATGCAGACATAGGGAAGAGACATGGGGTCATGGCGGTGAGGGGTAGTGGGGGTGGGAAGAATTAGGGAATTGGGATTGGCTTAAGTACACTGCCCTGTGTAAGATAGATCAGTCAGTCAGTTCAGTCACTCAGTCTTGGCTGACTCTTTGTGACCCCATGGACTGCAGCACACCAGGCTTCCCTGTGCATCACCAATTCCTGGAGTTTACTCAAACTCATGTCCTTTGAGTCAGTGATGCCATCCAACCATCTCCTCTGTTGTTCCCTTCTCCTCCTGCCTTCAATCTTTACCAGCATCAGGGTCTTTTCCAATGAATAGGTTCTTCATATTAGGTGGCCAAAGTATTAGAGTTTCACCTTCAGCATCAGTCCTTTCAATGAATATTCAGGACTAATTTCCTTTAGGATTGACTGGTTAGTTAGATCTCATTGCAGTCCAAGGGACTCTCAAGAGTCTTCTCCAACACCACAGGTCAAACGTATAAATTCTTTGGCACTCAGCTTTCTTCATGGTCCAAATCTCACATTCATACATGACTACTAGGAAAATTCCATAGCTTTGACAAGATGAACCTTGATTGGCAAAGTAATGTCTCTGCTTTTTAATATGCTATCTAGGTTTGTCATAGCTTTTCTTCCAAGGAGGCAGTGTCTTTTAATTTCATGGCTGCAGTCACCATATGCACTGATTTGGGAGCCCAAGAAAAGAAAGTCTGTCACTATTTCCATTGTGTCCCCATCTATTTTCATGAAGTGATGGGACCAGATGCCATGATCTTAGCTTTCTGAATGTTGAGTTTTAAGACAGTTTTTTCACTCTCCTCTTTCACTTTCATCAAGAGGGTCTTCAGTTCCTGTTCCTTTTCTGCCATAAGGGTGATGCCATTGGCTTATCTGAGATTATTGATATTTCTGCTGGCAATCTTGATTCCAGCTTGTGCTTCATCCATCCTGGGATTGCTTATTGACCTGCATACAGATTTCTCAGGAGACAGGTCATGTGGTCTGGTATTCCCATTTCCTTAATAATTTCCCACAGTTTGTTGTGATGCACACAGTCAAAGGCTTTGGCATAGTCAATAAAGCAAAACTACATGTGTTTCTGGAACTCTCTTGCTTTTTCTGATGATCCAACAGATGTTGGCAATTTGATCTTTGGTTCCTCTGCCTTTTCTAAATCCACCTTGAACATCTGGAAGTACTTGGTTCACATACTATCTAAGCTTCACTTTGAGAATTTTGGGCATTACTTTGCTAACCTGTGAGATGAGTGCAATTGTGCAGTAGTTTGAACATTCTTTGGTGTTGCTTTCCTTTAGGATTGGAATGAAAACTGACTTTTTTCCAGTCCTGTGGCCACTGCTGGGTTTTCCAAATTTGCTGACATATTGAGTGCAGTATTTTCACAACATTGTCTTTTAGGACTTGCAATAGCTCAACTGAAATTCTATCACCTCCACTAGCTTTGTTCATAGAGATGCTTCCTAAGGCCCACTTAACATTGCACTCCAGGATGTCTGGCTCTAGGTGAGTGATCACACCATCATAATTATCTGAGTCATGAAGATCTTTTTTGTATAGCTCTTCTGTGTATTCTTGACACTTCTTCTTAATATCTCTGTTTCTGTTAGATCCATATTATTTCTGTCCTTTATTGAGCCTAGTTTTGCATGAAATGTTTCCTTGGTATCTAATTTTCTTGAAGAGATTTCTAGTCATTCTCATCCTATTGTTTTCCTCTATTTCTTTGCATTGATCACTGAGGAAGGCTTTCTTATCTCTCTTTGCTATTCTTTGGAACTTTGCATTCAGATGGATATAGCTTTCCTTTTCTCCTTTGCCTTTCTCTTCTCTGCTTTTCTCATCTTTGTAAGGCCTCCTCAAACAATAATTTTGCCTTTTGCATTTCTTTTTTTTTGGGAGATAGTCTTGATCACTGCCTCCTGTACAATGTCATGAACCTCTGTCCCTAGTTCTTCAGGCACTCTGTCGATCAGATCTAATCCCTTGAATGTATTTTTCAAAGCGATGATGGATTAGANACTCTTGCCTGGAAAATCCCATGGATGGAGGAGCCTGGTAGGCTGCAGTCCATGGGGTCGCGAAGAGTTGGACATGACTGAGTGACTTCACTTTCACTTTCACTTTCATGCACTGGAGAAGGAAATGGCAACTCACTCCATTGTTCTTTCCTGGAGAATCTCAGGGACAGCGGAGCCTGGTGGCTGCTGTCTCTGGGGTCACACAGAGTCGGACATTACTGAAGCGACTTAGAAGAAGCAGCAGCAGCAGAGTACATTATGAGAAACGCTGGGCTGGAAGAACCACAAGCTGCAATCAAGATTGCTGAGAGAAATATCAATAACCTCAGATATGCAGATGACACCACCCTTATGGCAGAAAGTGAAGAGGAACTAAAAAGCCTCTTGATGAAAGTGAAAGAGTAGAATGAAAAAGTTGGCTTAAAGCTCAACATTCAGAAAACGAAGATCATGGCATCTGGTACCATCACTTCATGGGAAATAGATGGGGAAACAGTGGAAACAGTGTGAGACTTTATTTTGGGGGGCTCCAAAATCACAGCAGATGGTGACTGCAGCCATGAAATTAAAAGTCACTTATTCCTTGGAAGTAAAGTTGTGACCAATCTAGACAGCATATTGAAGAGCAGACCTTTGCTTGGACCTTTGCCAACAAAGGTCCATCTAGTCAAGGCTATGGTTTTTCCAGTAGTCATGTATGGATGTAATAGTTGGACTATAAAGAAAGCTGAGTGTCGAAGAATTGATGCTTTTGAACTGTGGTGTTGGAGAAGATTCTTGAGAGTCCCTTGGACTTCAAGGAGATCCAACCAGTCCATTCTAAAGGAGACCAGTCCTGGGTGGTCATTGGAAGGACTGATGCTGAAGCTGAAACTCCAGTACTTTAGCCACCTGATGCGAAGAGTTGACTCACTGGAAAAGATTCTAATGCTGGGTGGGATTGTGGGCAGGAGGAAAAGGGGATGACAGAGATTGAGGTGGCTGGATGGCATCACCGACTCAATGGACATGAGTTTGGGTGAACTCTGGGAGTTGGTGATGGACAAGGAGGCCTGGCGTGCTGCAGTTCATGGGGTCCCAAAGAGTCCGACAGGACTGATTGACTGAACTGAACTGAGCATGGCCCTGCCCATCAGAACAAGACCTAGATTCCCCCACAGTCAGTCTCTCCCATCAGGAAGCTTCTATAAGCCTCTTATCCTCATTCATCAGAGGGCAGACAGAGTGAAAACCACAGTCACAGAAAACTAACCTAACTGATCACATGGACCACAGCCTTGTCTAACTATGAGCCATGCTGTAATGGTGGAGAGTTCTGACAAAACGTGGTCCACTGGAGAAGGGAATGGCAAACCACTTCAGTATCCTTGCCTTGAGAACCCCATGAACAGTAAGACAGGTAGCCAGTGGGAACCTGGTGTATGGCACAGGGAGCTCAGTTCAATGCTTTACGGTGACCTAGACTGGTGGGATGGGAGAATATAGGAGCAAGGTCCATAAGGGATGGATGGATGTATATGTATAGCTGATTCACTTCTTTGGACAGCAAAAACTAACAGGACATTTTAAAGCAATTATACCACAGTTAAAAAAAAATATGGTGAAATTATGTTGTTTGTTATTTTGAAATCATCTTTTAATGGGGAATTTATCAATTTCTATATAATATATTCATAAATTTAGGTTTCACTAGGCTATCTTACTACTGTTTACTATTGGTGCAACTTATTTTATCTTCTTGTTTCTTTTTCCTCCTTTCTTGTAGTGAAAATTTTCAGTGTTCCAGAGGATCATTAGTGGTCAGATATCCAGAAGCAAAGTAGGGGCCAGAGATTACAAATATACATGATGTGTTGGAGGAAATTAAATATGTAACAAATCGAGTCAAACCGATATGAAAAGGAAAGCAACAAGAAAAATAAAAGCTCATAGTAAGAGAAAGTGGGATAAACCTGACAAATCAAAAAAGTCACAGAATATTCCTTAGCTCTACAAAAATATGTGTATGCTACCGAGAATAATGAAAACACTATTTAATGATTTTAGACTTATAGAATTGATCTACTGAAAGTGCATATTTAATTATGCTTATAGAACAGAAGTAGCTATCATAAACCTTATCAATATTTATAAAAAACTGTGGGTGACATGAGATGAGAAGATGAAATGGGAAGTCAGGAGGTAAATTATATGATGGAGAATAATATTTAGAGCAGTATTTTGAAGTCTCTCACATCACAGCACCCACAATATACCTATGTCATTAGCACGTGAACGAAGCTACCCACTGTTAGAGAAATCTCTCTCTGGTTCCTGGCTACTTCAGGTCTGGCAGCCCAAGAGTTGATGGGATTAAAATCTATGGAAAACTATAAATCAGCACACTGGTTGGGAATTTCTATTTAAGATTACAGGTGTAACAAAGAGAGGCATTTTAAATGGTTTCAGTCAGTTCAGTCACTCAGTTATGTCTGACTCTTTGCAACCCCAAGGACTGCAGTACACCAGGCCTCACTGTCCATCACCAACTCCCAGGACTTGCTCAAACTCGTGTCCATCAAATTGGTGATACCATCCAACCATCTCATCCTCTGTCACCCACTTATCCTCCCGTCAATCTTTCTCAGCATCGGCGTCTTTTCCAATGAGTCAGTTCTTCACATTAGGTGGACAAAGTATTGGAGTTTCAGCTTTAGCATCAGTTCTTCCAATTAATACACAGGACTGATTGCCTTTAGGATGGACTGGTTTGATCTCCTTGCAGTCCGAGGGACTCTCAAGAGTCTTCTCCAACACCATATGTCAAAAGCATCAATTCTTTGGTACTCAGCTTTCCTTATAGTACAACTCTCACATCCACACTTGACCACTAGAAACTATAGCTTTGACTAAATGGACCTTTGTTGGCAAATTAATGTCTCTGCTTTTCAATATGCTGTCTAGGTTGGTCATAACTTTTCTTCCAAGGAGCAAGTATCTTTTAATTTCATGACTGTGTCACCACCTGCAGTGATTTTGGAGCCCCCCCCAAAATAAAGTCTGTCACTGTTTCCACTGTTTCCCCATCTATTTGCCATGAAGTGATGGGACCGGGTGCCATGATCTTAGCTTTATGAATGTTGAGTTTTAAGCTAACTTTTTCACTCTCCTCTTTCACTTTCATCAAGAGGCTTTTTAGTTCTTCACTTCTTGCCATAAGGATGCTATCATCTGAAAATCTGAGGTTATTTCTGCCAATAATCTTGATTCCAGATTGTGCTTCTTCCAGCCCAGTGTTTCACATGATGTACTCTGCATATAAGTTAAATAAGCAGAGTGACAATATACAGCCTTGACGCACTCCTTTCCCTATTTGGAACCAGTCTGTTGTTCCATGTCCAGTTCTAACAGTTGCTTCCTGACATGCATGCAGATTTCTCAAGAGGCAGGTCAGGTGGTCTGGTATTCCCATCTCTTTCAGAATTTTCCACAGTCTGTTATAATCTTCACAGTAAAAGGCTTTGGCATAGTCAATAAAGCAGAAGTAGAGGTTTTTTGGAACCCACTTGCTTTTTTGATGATCCAACAGATGTTGGTCATTTGATCTCTGATTCTTCTGCCTTTTCTAAATCCAGCTTGAACATCTGGTAGTTCATGGTTCATGTATTGCTGAAGCCTGACTTGGAAAAATTTGAGCATTACTTTAATCTCTCAGGATTTGAGAGATTAAACTGGGATTCCATCACCTTCACTAGCTTTGTTCATAGTGATGCTTCCTAAGGTCCACTTGACTTCATATTCCAGGATATCTGGCTCTAGGTGAGTGATCACACTATCATGGTTATCTGAGTCATGAAGATAGTTTTTGTATAGTTCTGTCTATTCTTGCCACCTCTTAATATCTTCTGCTTCTGTTGCATCCATACCATTTCTGCCCTTTATTGAGCCCATCTTTGCATGAAATGTTCCCTTGGTATCTCTGATTTTCTTAAATAGATCTCTANTCTCCAACACCACAGTTCAAAAGCATCAATTCTTCGGTGCTCAGCCTTCTTCACAGTCCATCCCTCACATCCATACATGACCACAGGAAAAACCATAGCCTTGAATAGACGGACCTTTGTTGGCAAAGTAATGTCTCTGCTTTTGAATATGCTATCTAGGTTGGTCATAGCTTTCCTTCCAATCAAATAATATATACCTATTATTTAAACTCTAAATTATAAATAAAGAAAAATTAAAAATGCCTCAAAAAGAAAAATAGATGTTTTTGTTTTTATTAAGCTGTAACAAAGATGGAGGAAGATCAACATAGACCTATACCTTCCATTAAACATCTATCTAGGTCTTTTAAATTTTTAAATCTTATATGCACGTAACTTTGTATATGATGAGGAACCTGTTAGATAAAAGAGTATTTCTGAGGCATGTGGTAACGTGACAAAGTAAAACAGTAGTAGAGCTCTACAAAGGATATACATAATATGTGGGAAAACAGAAGCAATTAGTACAATCATTGATATAAAAGTGTAAGATTAAGAACAACTTTTCACTCACAGTTTTCTGAGAACTGGGAGAAAATGCTGTAGAAAGTATAAATTGATAACTTAGTTTATTTCTTGGAGCAGAATAAAACTCCTGACCTCCAGATGTTGCGAGAGAAGCAAATAATTGTCTGCCCTCAGTCAAACTCGAGAGCTTACTCAAGAATTACTGAAGAGAAAGGAAGTTCCCAAGTCCTGCTCTTTCACTTTCCATTTCCCAAGCAAAAAAATAACATCTCTCAAAAGGCAAGTAATCATAGTCCTCACCATGTTAGGGGATCATTAGTAGTAGCATTTAAAAAATGTTTCATCTATACTTTCTTATAGAATTCTATATTCTAAAGAAGATAGGAAATGATAGTTGTATAATAAAGAGAAACATAGTTAATAGGTTATAAAAATTTTCATGTCCGACTCTTTGTGACACCATGGACTGTAACCAGCCAGTTTCCTCTGTTCATGGGAATTATCCAGGCAAGAATACTGGAGTGTGTTGCCATGCCCTCCTCCAGGGGATCTTCCTGACCCAGGTATAGAACCCAGGCCTCCCACACTGCAGGCAGATTCTATACCAGCTGAGCTATCAGGGAAGCCCTTTTATAAAAATAGAAGTGTTTATAAACAACAGAGTACAAGTTCTGATACTGTCATCTTAATTTAGCTTTTTTCTGTATCCTTGCAGAGCACAAGGCTTGAATTATTGCTAAAGCTATATTTTTACTACTATTACTATCTCTTACAGGAAATTCTGATATATGTCTGTCTCACTCAACAATTTTCTAGGGAAAGTGAATTATATTTTATCGCTTTTATTTATTTATTTATTTATTTTTTGTCCATGCAAAGAGACATATGAGATCTTAGCTCCCACCAGGGATCAAACCCATGCTCCCTGTACTGGACGCACAGCGTCTTAAGTACTGGATCACTGGGGAAATTCCATATTTCTTTTATTTTCCATCTTAATCATTCCTTTTGTACTAATCATCTTCTGTACACACTGTCTTAATANCTAATCATCTTCTGTACACACTATCTTAATAAGTTTGCTTGTACTGGATTGAGCTTACCTAAAAAAAACAAATAGTGAATGTTTATGGTACAAGGGCTAATAAAAAAACTAAAGTGATAGATTAAATTTAATTTTTTCTCCTTAATTGTCAAAGTCATTTTCTATTTTAGACTGATTTTCATTTGCCAGCATATAATCAAATCTAGACTAGGTTTAATAGTTCTAAAACAATGCTGTAAATAATATGATGGATTGCATGTTCAAGTTTAAAGCCATGCTATTGGGATGTAGGGAGTTTCAGATTTCAGGCTGGAGTTTTAACTGGAGATTGCAAGTTGACTTATTTATTATTGTTTTTGGATCATAAAACTAAGATGTGCACATATCTGCAAAAGAACATGTGCGTGCATGCTAAGTCCCTTCAGTCGTATCCAACTCTTTGCAACCCAATGGACTATAGTCCGCCAGGCTCCTCTGTCCATGGAATTTTCTAAGCAAGAACACTGGTTTGGGTTTCCAAGGCCTCCTCCACGGAATCTTCCCCACCCAGGGATCAAAACGGGTATTTCCTGCTTTACAGGCTAATTCTTTACCGCTGAGTCACCCGGGAAGCCCCACAAAAGAATACAATCCATCACTATTCTAAAAACACTGATTTTTAAAAAGTGCTTATGTCTTGCTATATGGATAGATAGATGTACATATCTTAAATACACACATAAATATATACATATATATATATATATATGTTTTACATGTGTCTTTATAATTGTGATAATATTGAAAAAAATGCACCTAACTGTGTTGGCAGTAATTCTATGGTCATCTCTAATTAGAAACCTTACAGCTAATTGCAAGGAACAAGTTTCTTGTTCCTGGAACTTGACCAAGTTTCTTCATGTCTTTTCTCTCTCATGTATGTGTACAGAGATGTAATTTAAAAATTATAATATGAGCATCAAACACTTATGCCAGATATTATAATAAGAACTTTACATATCTCAGTTCAGTTCAGTCGCTCAGTCGTGTCTGGCTCTTTGCGACCCCATGAATCGCAGCACGCCAGGCCTCCCTGTTCATCACCATCTCCCGGAGTTCACTCAGACTCACATCCATCGAGTCAGTGATGCCATCCAGCCATCTCATCCTCGGTGGTCCCCTTCTCCTCCTGACCCCAATCCCTCCCAGCATCACAGTCTTTTCCAATGAGTCAACTCTTCGCATGAGTTGGCCAAAGTACTGGAGTTTCAGCTTTAGCATCATTCCTTCCAAACAAATCCCAGGGCTGATCTCCTTCAGAATGGACTGGTTGGATCTCCTTGAAGTCTAAGGGACTCTCAAGAGTCTTCTCCAACACCACAGTTCAAAAGCATCAATTCTTCAGCACTCAGCCTTTTTCACAGTCCAACTCTCACATCCATACAAGACCACAGTAAAAACCATAGCCTTGACTATACGGACCTTAGTTGGCAAAGTAATGTCTCTGCTTTTGAATATACTATCTAGGTTGGTCATAACTTTTCTTCCAAGGAATAAGCGTCTTTTAATTTCATGGCTGCAATCACCATCTGCAGTGATTTTAGAGCCCAAAAAAATAAAGTCTGACACTGTTTTCACTGTTTCCCCATCTATTTCCCATGAAGTGATGAAAGTTTCAGTTAGGTGTAATATCAGTATTCCTACTATACAGCTATAAAAATATGAATCTGGTTTGTATACTAAGAGATTTGCATTTCCTTGTTTAACTTCTCCATGCTCAGTGAATTACAATTATTGTTCATCAGAAAGAGAAACAGTCCCCAAACTCCTAAGTCCCCAAAATGTCATTTTCTCAAATAAAAACTATAGGCTTTACTGCTAGAAAGAAAAAATGATGGATGAGAATCATGAAGAATTTGTTAGCACTACATCTAGAAAAAGAAAGAGGCAGTGTGAGATAGACTCTAGTGGAAGTTAGAAATTTTCCAACCAAATGGGTAAAGACAATTAAAAATTTCCCTGCTGTCTAATATAAGGACTTCAGTCATCCAATTATATTTAACAGCCTTCTTGCAGTTCTGTTTCAAGTCTTCCAGATTTTTTAACAGTGATACAAGCGAAATAGATTTACAATAAACTAAGACCTAACTATACTTTTCTTTTGTAATCAGGGGTAGAGACTGAGGACATAATTTTATTCTTATTTAAATAATAGCCCCAAATGAGTAGTTTATTTATTTAGTGTCTGTTGGCTCAGACCATAAAGAATCTGCCCACAATGTGGGAGATTCCGGTTCGATCCCTTGGGTCAGGAAGATCCTCTGGAAAAGGGAAGGACAACCCACTCCAGAATTCTTTCTGAAGAATTCCATTGGCAGAGGAACTGTAGGCTACAGTCCATGGGGTTGCAAAGAGCTGGACATGACTGAGTTACTAACACTTTCATTTTCTTTTCTTTCTAAAATGTTTTTTAAGGTTTCAATTTGTGTTGAAAATAATAGTGGTTCAAATGATAAATGTGACAGGTAGAAAATAAGTATACCAACTTAAAAACAGCTATTTGTTAAAATCAAGGTGTTTTTTTTTTTTTCTAATTTTCAAGGTTGTCAGGTCAAAATTTAGAAGTTCTTTTTCTTATAAAGGTTACAATAATCTACTTCTTTCTGTGGCCTTTCATTCTAATCAGTCAGAATGGTTCTTGTCCTCAGGAATTCCTTTATTCCACACAGCACAAGAATATTCAATATAATAGCCCCTCCGCAGTCTTGCCCTTTTTAATGGAACAATTTACTCAAAGAAAACACCATCTGGGAAAGACAGCCAAACTCCCAGGTTATTCCAATTAATATTCCATATGAGAAAATACTTCCTGTCTTTTACAGGTTTGTGAATAAGTAGACAGCAAGGAAACAAAACTTGGTGTCCAGAGTATGAATAATTAGCTAAATATGCTCACAGAAAAGCATTGGCAGGTCAAAGGTTATAAGAACCCTCAGGTATGAATTTGCACGTGTTCACATGTTAGAAATAACCATAATTATATACTATACAATGGGAAAAAAAAAAACCTCTGTTTTAGAAACTATTTTCTGAAATTGAGTTTAGTAGTCTTTACAATAAAAGAGCCCAGATTTGAATTATAAATGAAATTCAAAAATTTAAGACTCTCCTAAAAGTCTCTTTATCCTTCTATTCTTTTTCCTGTCTCTTCCCTTTCATTATTTTATTGCTTCATTTCCTTCTTGTTCATTCCTCCTCTTTCTTATTTTNTCTTTTTCCTATCTCTTCCCTTTCATTATTTTATTGCTTCATTTCCTTCTTGTTCATTCCTCCTCTTTCTTATTTTTTTTTCTCTTTTGTGTCTTTATTTTCTCTTTTCTTACCCTCATTTCTTTCTCCCTTTTCCTGTCTTTCTTATCTCAAAACTAGGTTTTCAAGCATGGCAGTAATATAAATCTCTCTCCTGATAAAAGAGGAATGTGCAAATATGACTTTCGGATACAAAGACTATAGAACAAAAAGCTTTCACACACACACACTATTCACTTACTGGTGTCACTAAGCAACTAAAACTTTCATTTTTTTCCGACAGAAATGCATATACATACACACACACACACACACACACACACACACAAACATTCTACTTTTACCAGCAAACAAACTGTACCACTAATTGTGTTGTCTTAAATACTAATCATAGTGTTAATATCTCACTCTGATTTTCAGGCATAAGCTAGAACTGTCTCTTTTGAAGTTTGCTGTGCCCAAATGACTTGCTTCAGTCTACAAAATGTGAGTATAAAGTGATATGTGTCACTTTTGAACAAAAGCTTGAAAACGCAGGAGTGATTTGCCCCATTCTGATCTCCTCCCTGCTGTGATGATCCAAGAATCATGTTTCCAGATGGAGCAGCTGCCAGTCTGGGAGTCTGACCTCCTACAATGAGCACAAACCTTGTTAACCTGAAAGAGACATGGAGTGAAGATGGAGAAATAAAATTTTGTTGTGTTAAGCCTCTGAGATTTTCGAGTTTTCTAACTGTTAATACAAACCAGGTCTATTTTTTTTTAGATATTTTTGAAACTAAAAATGCATCTACATTGAGAAACCCTAGAGGTGTTCTAGAAGGAATAATTCTAAGTAACATATACCAATATTAGATACGACCAATAACCAAACTGAGAAGATTCAAAAGTACCATCTATTTGAAAATAATCTTTTCTGATTGAATTGTTTTCTATTGTTGCTATTATCTTCAATACAAATTATTGAATAGACATTTCCATTATTTCTNATAACTTTGAAGTATTTAGTTTATGTGAACATACTGAAAATGATTCATTTTCATCATTTAAATGAAAATAAATGGCATTCCTTTTCACAAAATTCATTGACCATTTGTGTTGGTAAATTGTTTATGAAAACTCTCCTAATCATTTCACTTTGCAACTGTTAAGAACAACAGGTTATCTCTGAGGAAAATTTAGCATCACTATGTATTTTTAAATTAATATACTTTATTTTTTAGAAGATTTTCAGGTTTAAAGAAAAGTTAAGCATCCAAGTACAATGAATTCCCATCAGTTCAGTTCAGTCCCTCAGTGATGTCTGACTCTTTGCGACCCCACGGACTGCAGCACACCAGGCTTCCTTGTCCATCACCATCTCCTGGAGTTTGCTCAATCTCACGTCCATCAGGTCACTGATGCCATTCAACCATCTCATCCTATGTCGTCCCCTTTTTCTCCTGCCTTCAGTCTTTTCCAGCATCAGGGTATTTTCCAATGAGTCAGTTCTTCACATCAGGTGGCCAAAGTATTGGAGCTTCAGCTTCAGCATCAAGTCCTTCCAATGAATATTCAGGACTTATTTCCTTTAGGATTGACTGGTTTGATCTCCTTGCAATCCACAGTTCAAAAGCATCGATTCTTTGGCACTCGGCTTTCTTTATGGTCCAACTCTCACATCCATACATAACAACTAGAAAAATCATAGCTTTGACTGGAAGGACCTTTGTCAGCAAAGTAATGCCTCTGCTTTTTAATATGCTCTTTAGGTTTGTCATAGCTTTTCTTTCAAGGAGGAAATTGTCTTTTAATTTCATGGCAGCAGTTATCATATATGTGATTTTGGAGCCTAAGAAAGTAAATAAGTTCCCATACAACCACTCTATCCCCACATGCATACAGGTTTCCCTGTTATCAGCATCTGGCACTTGTTACAATTGATGAGCCAATACTGATGCATTATTATTAATGAAAATCCATAATTTATATTAGAATTCACTTTGAATTGTACCATCTCTGGATTTTGACAAATGGATATATTATTGCATTGGACATAATATACATCCACCATTAACCTATCATACAGAGTAATTCACTGCTCTAAAACTATTTATGCTAAATCTATTCATCCTACCTCCATGCAAACCCCTAGCAACTGCTGAACTTTTTGCTGTCTCCATACTCTTGTGTTTTCCAGAATGTCATATAATTAGAGTAATATAGTATATAACCTTTCTTAGATTGGGTTCTTTCACTTAGTAATACAAGCACAGCTTGCTTTATTATGCTTTGCAGATGTTGTATTTTTTACAAATTGAAGGTTTGTGGCAACCGTGCATGAAGCAAATTTATTGGCACCATTTTTCCAACAGCATTTTCTCACATCATGTATCTGTGTGATACAGAGACACAGGAATAATTCTTGCAATATTTCAAATTTTTCATTATTATTGTATATATGTTTATGAAGATCTGTGATCTTTGATGTTATTATTGTCATTGTTTTGGGACATCACAAACTGTTCTAAGAATGCTAATAAATCATTTCTTCATTGTAAAGATACTTATATTTATCTGTTGAAGATATTTTAAATACTATTCTAGTCTGATGATTAGTTGTATTTAATAAAAGTACAAATCAATCTGGGTAGACAAACAAAGAAAACAAAACAACAAAAATGATGTAAATAGCTCTNNCATTATGTGAGCAATTTATAGAATGGAAAAAACATTTTCAAGACATGCATCTGAAAGAGGAATCAATATCCAAGATACTTTAGAAACTCATGCAACTCAGTAGAAAAAAATTATTAAAGTATAGGTGGTGAATCTGAATAGACATTCTTCCAAAGAAGACATTCAGTGAAAATGAAGATGGACAGTATTTTCCATGTAGAGGATATGCGTCATCACTTTCAACCTTAAATTTTACCCTTTATTTACATGGAGCTCCAAGTAAAACTATGTACACTATGTTATTTCAAGTTTCTATGGTTTTTTCTATTGTTACTTTTGCTCAAATTACTTCTTTTAAAATGAATGTTTATTAATTAATTTATCTTAAGAAATGTACTAAATACTTGAGCAAGAAATAAGCAAAAGCTTCTCCCTTAATGTTTATTCCAATTAACTTTATTAACCTATTTCTCACTCTTTAAATTTTGATTTAATGTCATTTCTTCTAGGAATTCTATTGGAATCAAGAGATTTTGCCATGTGTGTTTACTTTCAGTGCCCATATATTCATATTTACACTTACCATTTTCTTCTTCTTAACAACAATCAAAGCAAGTTCATTAATTTCTCTTACCTTCAAACCCTCTTATCTCTGGCAACAGTAGATACTCATAAAATTCAACTGACAGTCACTATAGCATTTGAAATGAAACTTGCTTCTTTGACTAATACACAAATTGTGCTTAAAGTTTTCAACTATATTTTTTACACTCAAGCTCAGGGAATTTCACTCCATCAAATTTTCTGAGGAAATTTAATCAAATCTCTGTATGCTACTTGATTGCCTTATGACTAGACTGATAGGTGTGCTGAATAATGTTCAGTGACCTTTATAGGATTTATATAAATTAAAATCTCAGAAGGAAACACAGAGTTAATCTAGGGCAATAAATTCCAAAAGTAGTTTCACAGTTTAGTTTTGATACCGTGCAGGGCCCTGTGGGGGGCCCTGTGGGGACTCCTGGGAATAAAGCCTTTCTGTGTTCCCCATATTTTTTTGTCTTTTTCTTTTTTTAATATAAATTGATTTATTTTAATTGGAGGTAAATTACAATATTGTATTGGTTTTGCCATACATCAACATGAATCCGCCACAGGTATGGATGCAACCCCATATTCTTGATTATAGGACAGCCTTCATTCAACCTCCATGACCTTCCCTGAGTTCCAATGGGCAGTTTCAAGCAGTTGTTAATTAGGGAAGGGAGGGGATGTGAGACCAGGGAGAAAAAACAGTCAAGAGCAACCTTGGGGCAAGATCCAGTTTCCCTATCAAGGGATACACACAACAATATCTTTGAGCTATTTGGCAGAGACTGAATCCCCCTCCAGGTAGGACAAGTTAACAATTAATGATGGTATGTGGCCCATAAACATGTAGACCCCAGACCATTTGGGCCTGAAAGCTGATTATGCTGACTTCTCCTTATTTCACCACCAACCCATTAGAAGAGTGTCCATGAGCTGATCACACCCTCTTTGAATAATTACTATAAAACATCTCACTATCTTCTCCAAGTTGGGACACATGGTTTTCAGGGCATTAGTCCAACATGTCCCCCTTTGCCTGGCAAAGCAATAAAGCTATCCTTTTCTACTTCACCCAAAACTCTGTCTCTGAGATTCAATGTGACACCAGTGTACAGAGAAGCTGTGCTTTCAGCATGAGTCACCTGTAAGAAGCTAGAACTGCTACTATTTTCTTGTTTATACAGAAACTTTTCTGTATAATTCTTACACATCCATTTTATACTGAAAATTTTCATTTAGTTGCATTTTCCATGACACAAATTCTTATCAAACTGCAGCAATAAATCACTTAATATTATAATAGCAAATTTATAATACAACAATTTTTTCTGAAAGTTAAATAGATATTATTATAATTTCCTGGAATGTGTATAGAAACTATGATTACTTTCCTAACACAATTATTTTATTCAGCTTTCAAGTAACTTACTTCTATAGAGGAAACCTGAAATAGCCAAACTCTCAACAATTACAAAAATAAAAATTCACTTATTATCAGATATTTTTAATACCAACATTTTTATAAACAAACTGAAAACATATATACATTCACAAACAAAACTATATAAACATGTAGAAAAACATTAGACTCATTAAATTAATTAGAAATTATAGCAAGATATTGCAAGATACATGTTTCCTATAGGTGAACAATGAACAAGTGGAATTTGAAATTAAAAACACAACACCATTTACATTACGATTCCCAAAATGAAGTATTTAGTTATAAATCTAACAAAATATCTGCAAGATCTATGTGAGGAAACTACAAAACTCTAATAAACACAATCAGTTCAGTCGCTCAGTCGTGTCCGACTCTCTGCGACCCCATGAATCCACCACGCCAGGCCTCCCTGTCCATCACCAACTCCCGGAGTTCACTCAAACTCACGTCCATCGAGTCGGTGAGACCATCCAGCCATCTCATCCTCTGTCGTCCCCTTCTCCTCCTGCCCCCAATCCCTCCCAGCATCAGTCTTTTCCAATGAGTCAACTCTTTGCATGAGGTAGCCAAAATACTGGAGTTTCAGCTTTAGCATCATTCCTTCCAAAAAACGCCCAAGACTGATCTCTTTTAGAATGGACTGGTTGGATCACATAATCAAAGAACAAGTAAATAAGTGGAGAGATATTCCATACTTATAGATAGGAAGACTTGATATTATCAAAATGTCTGTTCTTCTCAACCTGAGCTATCAATTCAATGCAATCCCAACCAGAATACCAACAAATTATTTTGTGAATATCCACAAATTGACTGTAAACTACATATGAAGAGACGAAGGATCTAGAATAATTAACATAATCAGTAAAGAAAAGAACAAAGTTGTAGACTGACCTTACCCCACTTCAAGACTTACTGTAAAGCTCATGAGCTAAAGCTAATAATCAGAACAGTGTTGAAGGAAGAGACAAATAGAATAGAAAGTCAAGAAATAGACTCACATAAATATAGTCACCTGATTTTTGACAAAGGAACAAGGGCATTACAATGCAACATAGTCTTTTCAACAAATAATGCTGGAATAACTGGACATGCAAAAAAATTAATCTAGAGTTATACCTTACACTCTTGACAAATATCAGTTCCAAATGGATCAGAAACCTAAATGTAAAACACAAAAGTTCCCAGAAAACAACATAGGAGAAAATATAGATGAACTTGGGTATGGCCATGACTTTTTAGATACAATACCAAAGGCATGATGCATAAAAGAAACATTTGATAAGCTGGACTTCTTTAACATCAAATACTTTTGGTCTGCAAAAGACAATGTAAAGAGAATAAGAAGGCAATCCACAGACTTTCAGAAAATATTTGCAAGACATGTCTTATAAAGGACTGCTATCTAAATACACACAAATCTCTTGAAACTCAACAAGAACAAAAACAACTTGATTGAAAAATAGATCAAATATTAACAGACACCTCACCGAAGAAGACATATAAATGAAAAATGATCATGGGAAAAGATGCTCTACATCTTTTCAAATACAAATTAATTGAAAATTAAAATGAGATTTTTTAATGCAAATTAAAATGAGATTTTACTATACGCTAATTCGAGTAGACAAAACTCAGAACACAAAGAACACAAAATGCTAGAAAAGATGTCCAGCAACAGGAATTCTCATTCATTGCTAGTGGGAATGAAAAATACTACAGATATTTTGGAAGACAGTTTGGCAGTTTCTTATGAAACTAAATGTATTCTTTTCATATGATCCAATGATTACTCTCCTTCATACTTACCTAAAGGAGTTGAAAACTTGTCTGCACAAAAACCTGAACACAAATATTTATAGTAGGGACTTCCCTGGTGGCTCAGTGGCAAAAACTCCACACTCCCAATGCAGAGACCCCAGGTTCAATCCCGGGTCAGGGAACTAGATCCCACATGTTGCAAGTGAAAAATCCCACATGCCACAAAGAAGGTTGAAGATTCTTTGGGCCACAACTAAAACCTCATGCAGTCAAATAAATAAATAAATTTTAAAAATATTTATAGCAAATAAACAAACCATGGTACATAGGAACAATGGGATAAAAGGAATAGAGCTTTCAAGCCATGAAAAGATATGGAGGGAACAAAATGTATATTAATTTAATAACTGAAAGAAGTCAATCTAACAAAGCTACATACTGTATGATTCCAAGTATATGACATTCTGAAAAGAGTAAAACTATGGAGAAAATAAAAATGTCAGTGGTGTGTCAAAGATGGCCTGGGGAGAAAAGAAGCAGGACATGGAGGCTTTTTCAGTCAGTTCAGTTCAGTCACTCATTTGTGTTCGACCCTTTGTGACCCCACGGACTGCACCATACCAGGCTTCCCTGTCCTTCACCAACTCCAGGAGCTTGCTCAAGCTCATGTCCATTGGGTTGGTGATGCCATCCAATCATCTCATCCTCTGTAGTCCCCTTCTCCTCCCATCTTCAATCTTTCCCAGCATCAGAGTCTTTTCCAATGAATTATTTCTTTGAATCAGGTAGCCAAAGTATTGGAGCTTCAGCTTCAGCATCAGTCCTTCCAATGAATATTCAAGACTGATTTCCCTTAGGATCGACTGGTTGGAATCTCCTTGCAGTCCAAGGGACTCTAAAGTCTTCTCCACACCACAGTTCAAAAGCATCAATTCTTTAGTGCTCAGATTTCTTTATAGTCCAAATCTCATATCCATACATGAGTACTGGAAAAACCATAGCTTTGACTAGATGGACCTCTGTCAGCAATGTCTCTGCTTTTTATTTATTTATTTATTTATTTATTTATTATTTTTGTATTAATGAGTTATTTTATTTTATTATTTTTTTAAAATTTTACTTTACAATACTGTATTGGTTTTGCCATATATCAACATGAATCCGCCACGGGTGTACACGTGTTCCCAATCCTGAAGCTCCCTCCCTCCTCCCTCCCCATACCATCTCTCTGGGTCATCCCAGTGCACCAGCCCCAAGCATCCTGTATCCTGCATCAAACCTAGACTGGCGATTCATTTCTTATATGATATTATACATGTTTCAATGCCATTCTCCCAAATCATCCCACCCTCTCCCTCTCCCACAGAGTCCAAAAGACTGTTCTATACATCTGTGTCTCTTTTGCTGTCTCGCATACAGGGTTATCCATCTTTCTAAATTCCATATATATGTGTTAGTATACTCTATTGGTGTTTTTCTTTCTGGCTTACTTCACTCTGAAGTAAGTAATTGGCTAATATGCTGTCTAGGTTTTTCATATCATTCTTCCAAGGAGGAAGTGTCTTTTAATTTAATAACTGCTGTCACCACCTGCAGTGATTTTGGAGCCCAAGAAAATAAAAGTCTCTCATTGTTTCCATTGTTTTTCCATCTATCTGCTGTGGAGGCTTTTTAAGGCAATGAAAATACTCTATGATATTATAAGGATATGTATGATATTATACACTTGCCCAAACTCATAGACTATATAGCATCAAACTGAACCCTAAGATAAACTATGAATTTTGTGTGATTATATATCAATGTAGGTTCTTCTTTGGTAAAACTGTACCATCCTGGTGAGTAATGAAGACAATAGAGAAAATTCTCTGTACCTTTCTCTAAATTTTGCTGTATATCTAAAATTGTTCTTGAAAAATTAAAGACTTAAACATATACACACATATTAGAACTTGAACCTACTGACCAAATCTCAAATATTTTTAGTTATACCTAACTTTAAATTATACCCCCGTGAAATCTACATGCTTCATTTTAATTTTCACTGAAAAAGTTACCTTTCCCAATCAATTTGATAATATTAAAGGAAATTAAAATGATATTCTGCACTACTATATGAAATTATTTATTTTCCTTCTCCTACTATTAGAGATATGACTTGAATTACACATTAGCTTATGTAAAATAAGTTTTGGTCTCAGGTATCATATAAGTCAGATCAATTGAATATTCCACCACTGTATTTTAGTGATTATAAACTAAGTTTAATATTATAAGTTGCTAAAGGAATGTTCTAAGAAAATACAGAATTATAAGACTTCTCTGGTGGTCCAGTGGTTAAGACGTCACCTTCCAATGAAGGGAATACAGGTTCAATCTCTCGTTGGGGAGCTAAGATTCCATAAGCCTCATGGCAAAAAATAAACAAACAAACAAAATAAGCAGTATTGTAACAAATTCAACAAATACTTTAAAAACAGTCCACATCAAAAAAATTTTAAGAAAAAAAAGAGAAAATGCTCTTAATTTTTAACTATTTTCATGTTAATCTTCACAAAAGTAGCACACTGTAATGAATAAGTTCCTAAATTCCCAGCCTAACATATGTGTCTGGTTTTGTTTCTATGACTCTACTTACCTCTGTTACTGATTGTAATGATACTTTTTAGCCTTGCAACTGCTATGCAATTAGATTAGTCAAATTATTTTTTGCTTACAATGCCCCCCGCCACAACTTTTGTGCTTTATCTTCACTTTTTCCAAATTACTATAAGGTGACATAGTACATTCAGGTCCTGAAATAATTTATTCTAGACAGATAAGTCAAGTTGATTTAAAATAGATCACATAAAACATACTAAGATCGTCTGCCTCCAGACCAAGTTTTAAATGAAGGTTTCACTGTAATACACACACACAAAATGGAATATAGGATGCAAAATTCTATAAAGTATGAAGACGTATTCACCTAAAATTAGACACGATATGCAACAAGTTTAATCCCACTAAGTAGGAAATGCTCCACTTTTCCATAAGAAAGTATTTCAGGTAATACAAAATTACTTTTAGAAACCTTATTTTTCTATAAATATGATGCATTTTATAATAGATCCCATATGCATCTCTATTAAAATTACCAAAAATGTCCTTAAATTTTTGCCAAAAGAATAATCTTCATCACTAAAATGGGTTTTATAGTGTAATTTAAATCTTTGGTGGCTTGCCTGGAAATGTGCATGTTTCATGAATATTACAAATTAGTGAAGATGTTGATTGCTGGTGTTGTATCATCACCAGCCACTCACTATTAAACAGAAAAAGAACAGTCTACTCAATGTTGCATTCACCTTTCAAATGGTGATTCAAATTCCTCACATCTTTATGAGGAAAAAAAGACCATAGTTTGGTTCATAGGGTATTGCAATACATTGCTAAATTACTGTGATATTTACTTGAATTTGCTTGAATATTAGCAAATAAAGATTAGTGAATTGCAATGACCTTTTGAAAAGATAACTTCCCTGGTGGTTCAGATGGTAAAGAATCAGCCTGCAATGCTGGAGGCTTGGTTTCCATCCCTTGGATTGGAAAAATCCCCTGGAGAAGGAAATGGCAACCCACTCCAGCATTCTTGCCTGGAGAATTCTATGGACAGAAGAGCCTGGAGGGCTGCAGTTCACAGGGTCGCAAACAGTTGGACACAACTTAGCTACTAACACTTTCAACACTGTGAAAAGATAACAGGGTGTATAATCTTGATCTTCTGGAGCAAAAAGGTTTCCTTTGCTGTTTATATTTATTGGCCTACTGTCTATTCTATTGTATCTATATTTATCATAGTCTTGCATTTTGTCAAAAAATTTAGGTGATGGTTATTAAACCAAATAAAAGTGAAGTCGCTCAGCTGTTAAATTTTTTCTTTATTTCCAGTATATAACATTTTATTGTCTGTTTAATAGCCTCTAATTCTGAATTTTCTCCTAATATAGGATTCAACTCTCACCTGGTACACAAAGGGCCAGACTAGCTCCATCACTAAAGAACTGTACGAGGAGTCACTTCCTATGGGGATTGCAATGAAAACTTCTATTAATAATTGGAATCCCAGGCGGATGGGGGAGGGTGGAAAGAACAAATCCCCACAGAATTTCTCAATGTCTGCTTTTCAACTTTCCAAATTTCCCCAAGAAATACTCTACTACACTTCTGCTAGTATCAGTGTTAGTCAAACAAACAGAGTAGACTAAGGTTTTTGTTTTATCTGAACACATTGAGAGAATGTTGTTAATGTCCTAAAGAGCAAGCATGTAAAAATTAGAGGTGGTGTTATTGGAGGGCTTAAGTGTTGTTTAAAAAAAAAAAGAAAAAACCTTGAGGAGACAAAGATCTTGCTAGGTTAACAGTAGAAGCTAATTATAAGGAGACCACCAACAAATGAATAATCCTTAAAGAAAACTAGGAAAACCGGGGCGATGCTTCTTAATCTTCAGCTACAGAATACCTACATAGCTATGAAAAGTACTTGAAAATATTTAGTACCCTAGAGAAAACAAAAAATTGATTTCTATGGATACATTACAATTCAGGCCAAAATGTCAACAAAGTTTTTATGTAAATTGACAAGAAGACTTCTATTTTTATACTGAAAAGCAAATCACGGAAAGAAACTATGGCATGCCTGACAAGAAGCAAAATGAATAAGCACTGTCCTTTTAAAATGGGAGCTTAATTAAAAGTATATTATAGGTGTTATAATAAATCAACAGAAAAGAGAAATGAGGAGTAGACCTATAAATCTGTAAAAATCTTATTTATGACAGAGTTTTCATAGCATTTCTGTATAGAAAATTAAGGAGTATCAACATCTGGTCCTGGGACAATTATTGTCAACATGGGGGAAAAAAATCAAACTTTTACATAAAACACTAAAAACAATCCACATAGGTTAAAAAAAAAAAAAAGTCAAGCCGTGTGGCTTAAACACACACACAAACCTTTAGAAGAAAATATAAAATAATGCTTTTTCTGATCTTTATAAACTTTAAATCTATGATAAATCTCATTGTTTTAAAATTAAGCTTTCTATTGATTGAAATATACACTAAAGAAAGCAAAATTAAACTAACAGACTGAAAAGTGACTAACAAGACATGCAATTTAAAAGGAATTAATATCCATGATATATAAAGAACTCCCTGAAATCGGTAATAATTTTAAAAGGTAAACAACTTTGTAGGGGAAAGAAAAGTAAAACAGGAAAGAATGTGACAGTGTTAGTCACTCAGTCCTGTCAGACTCTTTGTGACCCCATAGACTGTAGCCCACCAGGCTCCTCTGACACTGGAATCTCCAGGCAAGAATACTGGAGTGGGTTGCCATTTCCCTCCCCAGGGGATCTTCCCGACCCAGGGATTGAACCCAGGTCTCCCGAGATACAGGCAGACTCTTTACCAGCTGAGCCACCAGGGAAGACCAATGCGGGAGACACAATTTCAATCCCTAATCCAGGAAGATTCCACATGCTGGAGAACAATGAAGACCACGTCCCACAGCTACTGAGCCTGTGCCCGAGAGCCTGGGAGCAGTAGCTACTGAGCCTGTGGGTAGCAGCTACTGAAACCTGTGTGCCTAGGGTCCAAGCTCTACAGGAGAAGCCACCACAGTGAGACGTTCACAAAACACAACCAGAGAGTAGACCCTGCTCACCACAACTGGAGAAAAACCTTGAACAGTAAAGAAGACCCAGCACAACCAAAACTAAAAAAGAAATTTTAAAAACTGTTTGACATACCATCTATTGGTGAAATATGAAGTAACTTAATCTTTATATGTTACTCACTTACCTAAATTTATAAATCATGTTGGTAAACAATTAGCTTTTTCTATAATAGTCAAGAAATTTCAGAGATTCCTCTAGATTCTAGACACTTCTATTTGTGTACCAGAAACGCTCATAGAAGCATTATTTGTGATAGGAAAAAAATCAACAGAAAAATGGATAAAGAAATCATGGAGAAGTCATATTGTGCAACACTGAGGAAGAAATGGCAGCCCAATCCAGTATTTTTGCCTGGAAAATTCCATGGACAGAGGAGCCTGGAGGGCTGCAGTTCATGGGGTCTCAAAGAGTTGGACATGAGTGAGCACACACGTGCAATAGCAGCAAACTTGAAAGATTATAGACAGACCTGTCGTATCAGGTGAAGTCCAATCAAGAAGGAGAAATTGCAGTGTTTCAACTTTGAAAGTTAGAAGAAGCATTTACTATATCAGGAAACTGGAAAATAACAATTGGCTGGAAGTAAAGGAAACTCTGAGAAATACAGAAATTGCAAATATTAGAAGCCAGAAGTCCTAAGGCTGAGATTGGATACCTAAGGAAGACCTCTCTCTCTCTCTCTCCCCCCCTCTCTGTCTGTCTGTCTGTCTGTCTGTCTCTCTCTCTCTCACACACACACACACACCACCTTGAAGTGAGAGCCAGACAGACCTTTGGAAAGGGCATTGCTAATGTTCACTGAATGGAGAGAAGTGATTTCATCAGAAATTCACCTTCTAGGGGCCTGAAAAAACCGTTCATGGGGAGGAGTATCATCAGCAAAATCTCCAGAGTTGTGTGCTAAGGGAAGGTGATGGGGACTAGGTGGTGCTGTGTGATGCCTGCTATAAGATTATGTACTAGAATAGCTGTCTGCACTGCAGGAGCCCACTGAGCAGCTACTTGGATATACCCCTTCCTCATGCAGTGTCCTTTTAGTGCCTTTTGAATATTCATTGGAAGGACTGATGCTGAAGCTGCAATACTTTGGCCATCTGATGCAAAGAGCTAACTCATTGGGGAAAAAAAAAAACACAAACAAACAGGAAAGACCCATGCTGGGAAAGATAGAAGGCAAAAGAATAAGAGGGCGGCAGAGGATGAGATGTTCAGATAGAATCACTGACTCGACGGAATTGAACTCCTGAAGATATTGGAGGACAGGGAAGCCTGGCATGTGCAGCCCATGGAGTTGCATAGAGTCAGACATGACCTAGCAATTGAACAACAAAACTTAACGTACTGCCAGTTGGCAAAAAAACTTATTTAAAAGGTTTAGATCCATTGTTGTTCATCTTCTGAGACAAACCAACAAAAAAAGACAAGGTAAAGGAGAAGCATTAAGCAACTTCTTGACTATTTTTAGTATTATCGCTCTTAAGCAGAGAGATGGATACATGGAAGATGACATTTTTTTATCTTCTCCGTACCCTTTCTATGGATACTAATATTTTGTGGGGGCTTTTTGTATTGAATTTTAAAAAATTTAAAGGCCCAAATCCAAGATATATTTAATAGAAAATCAATCTGATCAGTGGAGTATATGTACTACATACATCACTCAAATATTTGAGTGCATAGAATAATATGTATACTTAGAAATTTTTTTTACAAAGATAGCAAATAACCTTGATATCAAAATCTGTAATAATAGTGATAATAGTAATATCACCCAAAATAATAGCTCTAATCAAAAGCAATCTATAATTGCTAATATCATTAAATGAAAAGTTAACAGAAAACTTCATGATTGGATAGATGGATGGATGAAGTTGTCATAATTTGGAAGTACAGAATACCATATTTCAAAAAGTTTACCGTAATGTAGAACCTAAATCCAATCAAGTCATTCCTTCACTTCTGGTTTAAAGTATCTATAGGTAAAATAAACATATCAAAAGTCTCTTTGAAGATGTAATTAGCAAAATCCTGAATGTGGGAAACTTCACAGGACAAAAGATTTGTGTGTGTGTGTGTGTTTTTTTTTTTTTAATTGTAGGTTTAGGTAAGATGGCATAAGAGTTCTCAATATTAAAGGAACTTTGAGAATACAGAAACAAAATTCAGTTTGGACCTTGACTGGATTCCAGTTTAAGTAAACCAATACAAAGGAAAAGATAAGAGATTGAAGAGAACAAACACAGACTGCGTTATTGATGGTAATTATAATTGGATAATGGATAATCTAACTAATATTATAAAATTTTGTTGTAATACTGTTGTGATGTTCATCTTTTAGAAACACAATTTCAGAGTTTACAGTGAAATCGTTTAAGCTTGGGGTTATAATTACTCTAATTAATTATAGATAAAAGTTGATAAGCAGCATGCTAAAAATTGTAGAATCTGGGTAATGAGTAAATGGGGTTGTATTTCACTATCGTCTTTTGTTTCATGTACAGAATTCTCCAAAAAGAGTTAGTTACTAAGATCTTGAAACATTTCAGCAAGCAGGTGATGACAAATGGAAATGAATACTGTAACATCAAGTATTAATAACTGACAATGTGTAAAATACCAATAATATTCTGTTAAATAAAAAGAAAACTAAGTGTCTGATCCATTGCTTAGGTGATGTATATGAACAGATCAACTCTTCTCAATGTAGTCTGTGCATTATTAGAAACCTAGGTATGTTGTAAACACTGACAAAGAGACATTTAGTATATTCACAGAAGAAAAAAGAATTACAACAGTTTTCCTCCTAATTTTCAGTTGCCACTTTACACCTGACATAAGAATCTTTCAGTTGTTGCAAATAGGATATAAAGGGGCAATGGAGTAGGAAATAATTTTTATCATGACCTTTCCTCACTAAGATATTCTCTGATGACAATAGTGACATCAAAGAGTTTAGCTATAGTTTTAAAGTTTCCTACAAAAAACAAATTCAGCAGCAACAATTTTTCAACATTTCCGTATACATTCTGGTATTTATAGATGTATGAATACATGACATTTGTATGCAAAATAAAGATATTATGTACAAAGCTTTATTTAAAATGAAATATTACACTTTCCATATTCATTCGCATAAGTACATTCTTATTGTCTACTTATATATGTGTGTATGTCTGTGTTTCCACGTGTGAACATGGGCTTAAAGCAAAACATACTATAAGTTAAAGTGGGATTGTCTACATTAACATCAAAAAAAGTTTAATTTAAGCAAAGAAATATTATAATGCTAAATGTTTTGATATATAGGAAGATTTAACCATGATAAATTTAAATACACTCTCTTCTTGCTTCCATTAACGTGTGCAGAAATCAAGTGTCCATCCTATTTCGTTCCTTTGAAGATAATGTTTCTTTCTTCCTCTTGCTACTCAAACACTTTTGTTGTTAAGTGTCAGCAGTCTTACTCTAACATTACTTTTGGGAGTTATTTATTCTGTATGTATTCTCAATAGAACACCTCTTTGTCATCGATTTTAGAAAATTCATGCTTACTATATGTTCAGATTTTTTTCTCGATTCTCAAATTTCTCTTTTTGAACCCCAGTTTCATGTATATTATAGTTTTATATGGAATTGATAATTTTTAATGTTTTCTTTCTTTAATTTAGATGGTGTGTGTGTGTGTGTGTGTGTGTGTGTGTGTGTATGTGTGCGCGCACGCGCTCAGCTCAGTCATATCTGACTCTTTACAACCCCATGGACTATAGCACTCTAGGCTCTGCTCTTTATGGGATTTCCCAGGCAAGACTACTGGGAAATGTTTGTCACATGTGTTAAGTGTTCACAGAGTCCACCTAGGTTATTTTCTCCCTTGGATACTGGATAGATTATAGTCACTTATAATTACTTGTATTGTATGCCCAAAAAGCTAGGTATGCTTTCTTATATATAAAATCAAGTCATTTCCTGAAACTACATTGCTCTATTTACTTGGCCTTGATTCTCCTCTACAATTGCTTACAGCATTAGATAATATATTTTTAAGCTTTCCCCCCTGCCAGTATTTCAGTATCTATGCATCTGTACATTTTCATAGCACCTTTTTTTTTTTTCAAATGGCATTATGTGTTTGCACATAAATTCTTCTCTTTTCCCTTGTCATGTCTGCTAATCTTTTTGCTGTTGTTGCTGCATTTGGCATTGCAAGTTCAATTTAACTTAGGAAAATCAAGCTGTCTATTCTACTTCATTCATCATCATCAACCAAAATCATTCTGGAATCAAAACTTGTTTTCTATTATCTTGTTATTTTTTGGTGATGATATATGGAAGGGAAAGTAGACAGTGGCAGGGCATAGGATTGAACTGTAGTTTATAGCAAACATCTGCCTCTGCATCATAATCTTGTGGGATTTGTGCAGACTCTTATCTACAAAAATCAAAATTCAGAGAGATGCTTTTTCTGCCAAATGTCGTTAGATACAGAACTCACTGTGCAGGTCATCAACAGAAAATTCAAGTGCCAAGTACACATAGATTACTCATATTATATGCAATTATAAGAAAAACCTAAGCACCAAGTATGTTCTAAGTGCAATGAATAATTTAAATTGAATTTAGAAAATTCTATCTTTGTATTTTGAGGTAACAGAAACAATAGATCATAGTATATTTTTGATAAATGTTTTTCAGGACAGTTAATAGAGGGATAGTTTAGTTGTGCTAGAAATTTGGAAGAGGTATAAACTCAGATCACTGTTTTAGTACAAACAGGCAAAAGGGTATTCTTAATCATATTAAGATCTGATAGTTAATGCAAAGTAGATAGTATATTTTCATCTGTGATTATAAAAAGAATACATAGTACGTAATTTTCTTCTATAGACCTTGAAGGTTATAAATGGAAAATCACTCAGAATCACTATTATTTTATCATGCAATTTAGCCTCCATATTAACATTTAATAAATTTAACTGTTATGCATTATACCAGTCATATGAATGCTAGGTTTTAAAGCAAACATATATAGTCTANAAAGTTATTGGACTTGGACACTCATTTATTTAATTTTTTCAGGTTTCAAAGCTCTTTAAAATTAATCAACAAAACTAAGATACCTATATTTGGAAGGAATATATCAATTAAATGATGACAATTGTGAGCAAAAAATACATCATGAATTACATGAATTAGTATTTACCTCAGAAAGATTTTTTATGATTTTACTTTTGATGATAGTTCATCCTTGTTATTGTTTTAACCACCAAGTTTTTCTGAATATTATCATTTTATTTTTACCATACACAGTCTACATGTAGGTAGCCTCTAATTTATGATTCTGTATTTGGATAACAACTTAATTTAGATAAATTGTTTTATTCCACTGTAAAGTCCAAATACTGGATATCTGAGGGCTCCTTAAAAATCCTATAGTACAACTTCCGACCTTATGCAGAAGAACTCTCTAAAACATTCCAGAGATGTGGTCAATCAATTTGGAACCTCTCATGAAGGAAAAAGCCATTTCATCATAAGCAATGTGTTCTGGCTGGGGAGTTCTTACTCATATTGAACCAAACTTCTACTACACATTCATCTAGATTTTTCTTTTGGAGTTAAACTTAGAAAAATCTTAATCTTATAGTCATTAAAACTCTTCACATATTTGGGAATAGCCATCATGTCCAAGAGCCTTTGTGTATCAGATGAAAAATTCCTATTTCCTTGAACTGCTCTTCTATCAACATGGTTTTCAGACCCCCTATATATCATGCACTACCATTTCTATTATACTATAATTATGTTTCTTAATATATCTATTAAAATGTAATTTCCAGAAGTATGTACAATTTCCAAATTGGGATTGGACCTATAACAAATCATTACCTTTTTTTCCCAAAAGACAATAACATATTTTCTTTAACTCAGCCTCAGATTTTGATAACATTTTTGCCAAGTACATTACACTGCCAGCTCATGTTGAATGCTTACTTATAAAAGACACAGTTTACTTTATTCATTTACCTAATTTGATAAATATTTTAAAATACACACTATTTCTATTTCTGGTTAAAAGCTGTGTTAGGTGCTAGGAAGAAATAGACAAATAAGATAGGGATTTCAATACAGTTGGTGAAACTGATGAATTCATATAAAAGTTCAATAAAATGCAAACAGTATGTAATTGAATCACAGAGGAAGATTACTTAATACATACTGAGAATCAGAGAAGGTTTCCTGGGAGGTACTACAGGAGCTACATCTTGGAAAATAAGGAGGAGGTAACAGGTTAAAGCGTCTGCCTGCAGTGTGGGAGACCTGGGTTCGATCCCTGGGTTGGGAAGTGCCCCTGGAGAAGGAAATGGCAACCCACTCCAGTATTCTTGCCTGGAGAATCCCATGGATGGAGGAGCCTGGTAGACCACAGTCCACAGGGTCGCAAAGAGTTGGACACAACCGAGCGACTTCAATTTCACTTTCACTTTCACTTTCACTTTCAATTGAATCAGAAAGCACAAAGAGGTGAAATAGTGTGACTCTTTGGAAAAGTGAAAGGATTTTTACAGTGTACTAGGAAGTCCAGCTAACTTAAAAGGCAATCCTTAGACAATAAACTCTACAAAGTTCTAGATTAAGCTGTTCTTTTCCACATTTACCTTTGTTTAAAAAATGTTTAACACATCCCCACTTCACTTTTTGATTATAAAGGAAATTTCTTTCTAAAGTGCACAGAAGAACTTAACCAATACAATATTCTAAAGTAATTAGCCTCCAATTAAAATAAATAAATTTAAATTAAAAAATATATAGTAGATTGGCTACAAATGTACCTTTTGTGTCCCTCCAAAAATCTACTCTAATGAAAGCAAAGAAATAAAAATCCTATAAATCAAACCAATGAAGAGTATACATGCAAGAGTGTATGTAATTATATTAGAGATTTCAATACAATTCTGGAGGATGAAAAGTAGAGAAAGAAATGATAGTTGAAATAACTGGGTAAAAGTAACCACAAGACCTACAGAGAATTACTAATCAGAAGGTAATCAACTTGACTCTTCCATCTTCTGCAAAAATAACTCTGAAGATGCTGGATTCTTAGTATGATAAAGGTCAGAAAAAAAGATAAGAGTGGAAACAAAAGGATTAAGATCAAATCTATGTATGGAAGATAGTGCAACTTCTTTTCCTCACTGTCAGGTTATACTCCCTTAGGCAGAAGTCCTGAAATTTCTTTTCTAGATAAAAGGGGAAGAGAAAACACCTCTATTTTAGCATTTGGAAATCCTCCAAAGAAATATTCAAGACCTTACTCACATTAAAACACACACACACACATATATATATATATATATGTATATACATATGTGTATATGTTTCTCTCTGTGTGTGTGTGAGACAGACAGAGAGACAGACAGAGAGAAAACAGCCAAACAATCTTTGGTTCCTAAATTAGAACATAGCCAAAGACATTTAAGAAAAACATTTAATATGAAATAGCTGTTGTTGTGGTTGTTTAATCACTAAGTCCTGTCTGACACTTTTGCAACCTCATGGACTTTAGTCGGCCAGGCTCCTCTGTCAAAGAGATTTCCCAAGAAAGAATACTGGAGTGGGCTGCCATTTCCTCATCCAGGGGATCTTCCCAGATCAGGGATCAAACACACATCTTCTGCATTGCAGGTGGTCTCTTTACCACTGAGACACCAGGGAAGCCCAGCATGAAATAGAAAAACCACCAATAAGCAAAGAAAATTGCATTTTTATAGGAGCAAGAAGCTATGTGTAATACTAAAAAAGAAAAGAAAAGAAAAGTATATCTCTGGATGTAGGGTGGAGAAAGATATTGCATCCAGAATGAAACAATCAGAAAACAAAAACTAGCTCTTGGAAATTTAATTTATGATTTCTAAACTAAAAAAGAAATAAGTAAAAGATTTGGAATTATTTCAAAGAAAGAATTTTTTTTTTAGAAATTAGAATAGAAAGAAAAAGTACCAAAATATGAAAGAATAGACACTAAAACAGGAAGTTAATCCAAGAAATCTAACATCAGAGCATTAGAAATTCCAATGAATGAAAATAGCCAGACATTTGAAAAAGGGTGATGATGCAAAACTGGGTCATAAATTCAGGAAGGATAGAAAGGTAAATGTGATTTCAGGAGAAACATAAAGCTGCACCATAAACATATCATCATATTATACCCTCTGATTCACTCTGAGACAACATTTACATGATCACAATTAGTTCATCACTGATCATTGATTTAACTGAAAATTGGTATATCAGTGCTTGTGAAGAATGAGGAGGGAGAGAAGAGATGGTACAGTGGAAAACAATTGAGTGGAAGTCAAGAAACAATGTTCAAACATGCTGCTGCTGCTACTGCTGCTAAGTTGCTTCAGTCGTGTCTGACTCTGTGCAACCCCAGAGACAGAAGCCCGCCAGGCTCCCCTGTCCCTCGGATTCTCCAGGCAAGAACACTGGAGTGGGTTGCTATTTCCTCTCCAATGCATGAAAGTGAAAAGGGAAAGTCACTCAGTCGTGTCTGACTCTTTGCTACCCCATGGACTGCAGCCTACCAAGCTCCTCCGTCCATGGGATTTTCCAAGCAAGAGTACTGGAGTGGGGAGCCACTGCCTTCTCCAGTTCAAACATGACAGACCAAGACTTAGCAGTAAAAGCCTATGTTTTCAACAAGTAATGGTGACTCCTGAATGTTTCTGCTAAGGGAGCTGGGACACAGTCATCAGGAAAATTCAGTGCAATGTCCCTCTTTCTGGAATTTCCCCAGTGGTCCAGTGGTTGAAAATCTGCCTACCAATGAAGGGGACACGAGTTCAATCTCTGGTCTGGGAATTGAGATCCCAAATGCCAAGGAGCTACTCAGCCTACGTGCCATAACTAGAGAGCCCATGTGCCACAACTAAAACCCAACATAGCGAAATAACTAAATACATGCTTTAAGAAAAAATAGTCCTTCTTTCATTTGATTGGTTTTCAGCGTTATCTCCTACATTGTCTTCAACTCAGCAGCAGTCCTTATTCTTATTCAGAAAAAAACCAGTGGATACAGGGAGAGAATTCAAGTTAAGAGAAAGTCGATAGGAAAATTCCAAGGTTAACTTGTTTATCATCAAAATGCAAGCTTCCAACATGTAATAAATTTTAATGTAGCCACCTGGACTTGAATTCAACTGTATATTTGCTTCCATGCTTTTGGCATTCTAGTCTATCATTGTCCATATGACGTCAATTATGATGCTCTGGAGGCTGTCATTTTCCATCAAGTCAGAAAAGAGAGCATATGTCTTCTCTATTACTATTCCTGAAATGAAATTATTTTACAACCAGATCATTTGAGAAATAAAAAATACAATTTTGCAACTTGATGGATTTTTATTACTTTCATTTTGTTAGATGTTTGAGTTTTTTGTTTTTGTTTTTTTTTTAACCAACAATGTAAGTAATTATGACATTTTGTCCACATATTTTATCTTCCTTTAGGTGATACCTCAGGTCAGTTTAAATACACACACACACACACACACACACACACACACACACTTTTCAATGGTCTCTATTGACTTCAACAAATCGTACTCTCTGCAGATGCTCCCTGTGAGACAGAAAAGAAAGAAGCTTGTTCATAGATTCCCTGTAGCACATCACTACCATTGATCCATGGTTTTAAGGGCTTTAGCCACTAATTTCCTCCCACCAGTGGAGAGACCCATTGCTCACTGTGTTTAGACTCTTTT
Organism: Redunca redunca; assembly: GCA_006410935.1. Lineage (NCBI taxonomy): Eukaryota > Metazoa > Chordata > Mammalia > Artiodactyla > Bovidae > Redunca > Redunca redunca. Next base: position 222,691 of record SJYQ01001760.1, read on the forward strand.
GGCTGCCCACTGTGACTTCAGTTGTTAATCTCCCTGAAAGTGTCAAAAATCACGCTGCTATTTGGAAGGAGAGCGAGATATATATATATATATATATACACACGTTACTGAAAGTGATGCTTTTCTTAGTATTAAGATGCCCACAATAATGGAGAGAGCTCTGAAATATGTCTGTTCTGTTCACTGTTAAATAAATAACCACAATGGTTCATCTACATATGTCAGAGAATGTTTTAGCCATGTATTTTTACTCAAGCATCGGTAGTATTTTTAGAAAAACTTCATGATGAGTCTGTCACCAAGGTCTAAATATAGGTGAAAAATGTTAGTGTAATTAACAAAAGAAATTACTTTGGTATTAGCAACATGCAACCTTTAAAGCTCTAGGCAACGACTGTTCTGTATTACTCACACAAAGTAAGTATACACACAGTTTTTCTCATTAATGATATATTTGATTTTAAACAAATAGACCAAGTGCATTAAACAGCACAGCATATATAAAGATGTTTAACCTCACTGTTGATCAAATGAACACAAATTGAAACATCAATGAATTATTATTTTTAGCTTTCTAAATTAGAAATATTGAAAAAGTAATACTACTTAATGATGGAAATAGTTTTAGTTGGAGAATAAATCAGTTCATTGTTTTGGAAAGCAATTTGTCCATAGGAATTTAAAACTGCTAAAATGTTTATTCTCACTGACACTTTAATCCCACTTTTGGGAATCTGCCTGAGATATGGAAATAACCTGAGATATGGAAATAAAAATATGAACAATGTTCACTCTAGCATTATTTATAACTGGGAAAAATCATCCCACAGTAAAAAGATTAATTAAACTATGATACAACCATATTGTGTAATATTACACTACCATTAATTTATTTTAATAAAAAGGAAAAGACATGTTATTTTGAGTTATGGTGAGACCAACAGTTCAATCCTGAACACTACTTGCATTTGCGATATTTTTATTGGTCAGAACTCAGTTGGATGCAGGTGACAGACTCAAATCAGCTAGCTTGTGATACAATTGGTAAAGTTTACTGTTGCTCTCAAAGCTAAATCAAATGTTAAAAACAACAGCAGCAACAACAAAACTCTTAAGAGGGCAGAATCCAAGATAGCCTGAGGAAAGACAAAGATTATAACTAAAGCTTCCAAAGTTTTGCATTTCTTACCTTGCCTTCTCTTTGAATGTTGGCTCAGACTCTCCTTCCAGAAATGTAATTCTATACCCACAAGGAACAGAATTACATGGCACAGGACAGTTTTCTATTAGTATGTGAGTATGTTTGTATCCACAAAGGAAAGCCTTTCCCAAGGAAAGTCTCCATTTCACTCAATTTGTGTTATAGATCTGAGTGGAATGATGCTAACTCCTTTCCTCCTCCAATTAAAGTAAGTAAGCAAGTAAAGTCACTCAGTTGTGTCCGACCCCGTGAACTGCAGCCCACCAGGCTCCTCAGTCCATGGGATTCTCCAGGCAAGAATACTGGAGTGGGTTGCCATTTCCTTCTCCAGGGGATCTTCCCGATCCAGGAATCGAACCCGGGTGTCCTGCACTGGAGGCAGACACTTTAACCTCTGAGCCACCAGGGAAGCCCTCCTCCAATTAAAAGGGAGTAGAAACATATCCATTGAGGGAATCAGTATCACAGATGCCAGCTCAGTACGTGCCTCCTAGAACACAATCACGGATAAGGTGATGGCACCCCACTCCAGTCCTCTTACCTGAAAAATCCCACGGATGGAGGAGCTTGATGAGCTGCAGTCCATGGGGTCGCTGTGAGTCGGACACGACTAAGCGACTTCACTTTCACTTTTCACTTTCATGCATTGGGGAAGGAAATGGCAACCCACTCTAGTGTTCTTGCCTAGAGAATCCCAGGGACTGGGGAGCCTGATGGGCTGCCGTCTATGGGGTCACAGAGTCGGACACGACTGAAGCGACTTAGCAGCAGCAGCAGCAGCAGCAGCAGCAGCAGAACACAATCAACATGATATAAAGAGTATAATTAAGAAAACAAAAGGGGAAAGAAACTGTAAGATCAAGCCACTCAAGGTGGCTGTTCTCTTGTTCTCTGCACATCTTCTGCACAAGCAGTGCCTGCTTCAACTACACACTAGTCACATGACTGCCCTTCCTACATACTTGCCCCAGGCTCCAGTTAGTGATTGTTCTTAAAGGAGTGGGCGGTGAGAGGCCTGCCTCTCTCCTAGAGTCCCCGCTAACTGATGAGCCAACCTAAAGTCAACTCCCCGTATAACTGGTAATCTCTCCTTTCCTCCCTGGAATGAAGACTATCATCATGTCCTGCCCCCCAAATGCCTCACAGGGTGTGGTGTTGCTCCAGGACCTTGTTTCACATGATTAAGCCTCTTTATGCATTAAACCAGTGGTCCCCAATATTTTGAGCATGAGCAAGCGGTTTCATGAAAGACAATTTTTCCAAGGACTGGGAGGGCGAGGAAGCCAATGGTTTTTGCATGATTCAACTGTGTTACATTTATTGTGCACTTTTTCAATCCCTGGGTCGGGAAGATTCCCCTGGAGAAGGGAATGGCAACCCACTCCAGTATTCTCACCACGATAATCCCATGGACAGAGGAGCCTAGTGGGCTACAGTCCATGGGATCTCAAAGAGTCGGACAGGACTGAGTGACTTAACACACATTTATTTCTATTATTATTACATCAGTTCCCTCTCAGAGCATCAGGAATTAGATTCCAGAAGTTGAGGACCCTGCATTAAACTACTAATGTCTCTATCACTGACCCCAGGTTCTTTCTCCACCTTTGACACTGGGCAAGTTCAGTTCTTACAGGCAGCAGTCCAACGGAAATATACCAACATTTTTATGACAGCAGCATTATAGCTTTTAAAATATAAACACAAACCAAACAAATTTTAAAAAAGAAAAACTTTCTGAATAAACCGGTTTTCAAATTTTCTACAATGAACTCACTTTTTTTCTTTTTAAATTGCTCTACAAGTATTTCATGGCTTCCCAGGTGGCTCTGTTGTAAGGACTCCACCTGCAATGCAGGAGACACAGGTTAGATCCCCTGAAGACAGAAATGGTTACCCACTCCAGTATTCTTGCCTGGAGAATCCCATGGACGGAGGAGCATGGCAGGATACAGTTCATGGAGTTGCAAAAGAGTCAGACATGACTTAGTAGCTAAATAACAAGTGTTTCAGAAAGTAAAGAGGGAGGGAGTTTAAATAAATATATAGTAATGCAAAATGTTAATACATTATAGAAATGGCAAAGTAATGTTCAGTCCTAAAATATGAGTTTTTTGGTAGCATATGGGCATTTCTATACCTGAGCAACTAAATAGCAACAAAAGGTTTTTGATCAATTGAATTAATGATGTCACTGGAAGAAAAGGTAGGCAGAAGTACACAACATAAACTTAGAAGAAACAAAAATGTTGTTACACGTTTTTACAAATGCAGAAAATGTGTGCTGTTTACTGAGAAATGCTGGTATAAACTTACCTTTCTTTTGGAAAATAATTAAACAGGGTGACATAAAGCAGAGTTACTCTTCCAATGTATGTGAACCTAGCAGCCTTGAAAATTACCCTATTTCCGGAAAAATGTTTACAAAGACTCAATTTTGGACTTGATTTGTCAAATTCAGGGTATTACACTATGAGGACCAGAGGATTCAAATTCTATCCTGTAAAGTTTATGATATCTTGCTTTTCAGATCTGGGAGATGACCAGAGTGTGCCCATTTTCTTGAAACATGGCCGCCCAGTGTATCAAAGGTTAAGACTTTGATAAGTTGGCTTTTCTGATGGTTTCTTAAAGTTTATGGCCATAAATTTATATTATAGATCACGTACTTCCTCATATTAAAATATTAAGACCTTTTACCTAAATGTCAGGCAGAATCAATGAAAATGATAAGTTGGCACCCTTTTCTCAGTGAGTTTTAAAACTTCAGTTTTAAACTTCAGTTAAACTTTCTAAATAATACAGAAGTAATTTTTTATTAAATCATTTAGCTCAGGCATTACAAAGTAAAATCCCATGAAAAGCATGAAAAGCAGGCTTTCTTGACACTTCTCTATGAAGACCTATGCTGTTTACTTGAACATAAGGACAGTTTGTGGTGACATAGTCATTCATTTATGTCCTTGGCATACCCCACGACTGGTGACAGTTCTAATGATGTTCTTCCTACTGAAAATAAGAGAATCACTGCTTGATGGGGAATTTGGAAGTTCATGAGATGGAGATACATGTATTATCTAATATGAACAATTATCCACCAAATGTATGTACTAGAATAACCTCATCTTTACTAGATGGTAAAACGCAGAAATATTTGGTAGAAAATCTATCCATGTCTCTGTGGTGCATGTGTACTCAGGCATGTCAAACTCTTCTCAACACCATGAACAGTAGCCTTCCAGGCTCCTCTGTGCATGGAATTCTCCAGGCAAGAATATTACAGTGGGTTGCCATTTCCTGCTCCAGGGTATCTTTCCTACCCAGAAATCAAATCAGCAACTCCTGCATCTCCTTCATTGGCAGGTGAATTCTTTTACCATTGAGCTATCTGGGAAGTCCATCCATGTCTCTACCCTGTAGGTTAGCAGTGGGCGGAGAATACACTTACATTGAATCACTATGATGGTCAAATAGAGAAAAAAATGGAGCTAAAACCTAACTTTGAGAACAGGCCTATGGGACTTCTCTGGTGGTCCAGTAGTTGACTTTGCCTTCCATTGTGAGAGTATGAGATCATTCCCTCCTCGAGGAGCTAGGTTCCCACGAGCCTCTCAGCCAAAAAAAACATGAACAGCAACATTGCAACTAATTCAATAAAGACTTCAAAAAAAACGGTCCATATCAAAGAACCTTAAAAAAAAAAAAAAGAGAGAGAGAGAGAGAATGTGACTAAAAGCCCAGGGTGGGTCATAGAAACCTTCCACACCTTATTCCATAATTTCATTCATAAGTAAGGTATAAGAAAACAGTAAAGCAACATATGACTAATCATGTCCACATATCTCCCCTCTGCTTTCAGGATTTATCTCCCACTTTCAGATGGTGGGGTAAAGTGTCTGCCTGCAATGTGGGAGACCTGGGTTCGATCCCTGGGTCAGAAAGATACCTTGGAGAAGGAAATGGCAACCCACTCTCCAGTACTCTTGCCTGGAAAAGCCCATGGACAGACAATCCTGGTAGGCTATAGTCCATGGAGTCGCAAAGAGTTAGACACAACTGAGCGACTTCGCTTTTCAGATGGTAAAGAATCTGTCTGCAATGCAGGAGACCTGGGTTTGATCCTTGCGTCACGAAGATCCCCTGGAGAAGGAAATGGCTATATACTCTAGTATTTTTGCCTAGATAATTCCTTGACAGAGGAGCCTGGCGGGCTACAGTCCATCAAGTCACAAAGAGTCAGACACAACTGAGAGACTTACACTTTCATAGACTAAGGAGCCAGAAATCAGTATCTTTGAGTCACACAGCAGTCACATTCAAGGTAAGTATTTAAGCAACTCTTCTGATCAAAGTCTGATACTGATGTTCAGACTTTCCCGGTCCGTATCAACGGTCCATATCAAATGGTAGATGGTAAAGCATCTGCCTACAATGCGGGAGACCCAGGTTAGATCCCTGGGTCAGGAAGATCCCCTGGAGAAGGAAATGGCAACCCACTCCAGTACTTTTGCCTGGAAAATCCCTTGGAGGGAGGATCCTGGTAGGCTACACTTCATGGGGTTGCAAAGAGTTGGACATGACTGAGCGACTTCACTTTCACTTTCTGATCAAAGTCTGATACTGATGTTAGTTTCTTATTGTGCAGTTTCAATGAGGTTGATACAGATGAACATGAGGTTGTTCCAAAGTTAGAAGTCTCCTACGAATCAATTTTTTGACTTCAGAGGAGCTGATGGGTCAGGAGTAGCCTCAATCATCTGGGTCAGACAATAGAATCCTGTGGTTCAGAGGACAGCAGCCAATGAGGCCATACCATGGAAAAGCTGGTCCTCACATACTGGGATAATACACAGCTTCAATCATTTCAAAGAGTTGAGATCAGTTCTACTTAACACTGGGCATATATGTCCGGTGAGTAGGTTGGACATAAATACTTAATCAAATTACATAAATCCACAATATGTTCTTATGTAACAAACTCTCACTCCTTCATGGATGTATGGGGTCTTTTCATATATGTACATCACTGTAATAGTATCTCTTTGTAAGAACTTGAAACCACAGGGCAAAAGGCCATTACAAATACAATAAGAATCTATTCATTTGACAGAATAACACAGCAAACTCCCATTGGAATTCTGTGGTTATTTAGATAGTGCTGCTGATATTGTTTTGGCTTTTCCTTTGGCAATCTTGTCACTAATTCAGATAACATTTACATTGGCAAAATACATCATGCCATTTCCAGTTGTTCCTTACTTCTCTGCTTATTCCTTTTTAGCTAATAAGAATTACAACTCCTTCCAAAGTTTAACAGTTTAATTAACTTATCTCTTATTATTCTGATGATGATACTAATTTGTGTCAACTAAAAGTGATTGATTTTATCCTTTATTTAACTCCTTGAGGTCCCAATTCCTAATTGGGTTGAGAATGTTACTTTGAAGTTAATGGCAAATCGCCATCAGAAAACATTTTATGTGTATTCTAAGTATCAAGTGTTAACTAATACAATGTCTATGAAGGCTATGATTAGAACTGAAGCACTCCCTGATCCATTTTTTCTCTTCTCTTACTCAACACTAGGACCAAGAAAGAGAAGAGTGAAAAATGGAGAGTGGAAAATGGATCAGGGAGTGCTTCAGTTCTAATCAGAGCCTTCATAGACATTGCATTAGTTAGCATTTGACACTTAGAAAGAATACATATAAAATGTGTTCTGATGGCGATTTGCCATTAACTTCAAAGTAATATTCTCAAAAGCAAAAGTCACTCAGTGCTGTCTGACTCTTTGCAAGCCCATGGAACTCTCCAGGCCAGGATAGTGGAGTGGGAAGTCTTTCCCTTCTCCAGAAGATCTTTCCAACCCAGGGACAGAACTCTGATCTCCTGCATTGCAGGCTGATTCTTTACCAGCTGAGCCACGATGAAAGCCCAAGAATACTAGAGTGGGTAGCCTATCCCTTCTAGAGCAGATCTTCCCAACCCAGGAATCTAACTGGGGTCTCCTGCATTGCAGGTGGATCCTTTACTAACTGAGCTATCAGGGAAGTCCTGATATTCTCAATCGAGATGTTTCTCTGGAAATTTAGACTCCTAGTCCACTGTCTACTTGACGTCTCCTCTTGGATGTCCCATGGGCATCTTGAAAGTAACAAATCCAAAACAAAACTCCAAACCTCTTCTTTTCAAAATCTGCTATCTTCTCTGTCTCCATTTAGTTCTTTAGGTTGAGGGTACTAAAGTGGTTGTCTTTGATTTCACTCTCTTACATTATTTGTAATTCTCAAGCAAATTTAGTTGAATTTGAAAGATGTCCAGAACCTATACACTATCACCACGGTCATTGTTATCATCTTTGTACAACTACCACGATTTTCTCCTGAATCTGTGTTATAACCTCCCCACTGGTCTTTCCATTTTGCCTTTGCCCAATAGAGTCTGTTTTTGTTTTTTTCCCTAAAAATCCAAAGGATCCTTTAAAAATCAAAGATGGGTATTCATAACCATCCTAGGGTGTCTCTTTCCTTTCAGAATAAAAAGCAAAGATATCCCAATGACCTATGATACCCAGTATTGCCACACCCAATCCTGTCATTGTCACCTCCCTTTCATGTCATACAACTCTCCCCTTCTCTTTCTACTCTGGAATCCATGACTACCCCATTACTTCAAAAATGTGCCAGAAATGTGCCAATCTCATACTTTTTGCTATATCCTGTACCTAGCATGGGCTTCCCTGGTGGCTCAGTGGTAAAGAATCCACCCGCCAATACAGGAGACCTGGGTTCGATCTCTGGGTTGGGAAGATCTCCTGGAGAAAGAAATGACAACCCACTCCAGTATTCTTGCCTGGGAAATTCCCTGGACAGTGGAACCTGGCAGGCTATAGTCCATGAGATCACAAAAGATTTGGACATGACAGCAACTAAACAACAAAAACTACCTAGCATATTCTTCCTTCAGATGTTGACAGCTTCCCTCACCTCCTTCTGATCTTTGCTAAAGTATCAGAATCTTGACACTTCCCTGGTGGTCCAGTGGTTAAGACTTCACCTTCCAGTGCAGCGGGTGCAGGTGTGATCCCTGGTCAGGGAGCTAAGACCCCACATGCCTTGTGGGCAAAAAACTAAAACATAAAGCAGAAGCAATATTGCAACAAATTCTTTAAAGGCTTTAAAAATGGCTCACAGGGGGAAAAAAAATCTTAAAAATAAATCAGCATCTCAATTAGGCATCCTTAAAAAAATTATTTAAAATTGCAGGGCTCCAAAATGCTTCCAATACTTCTACTTAGTCAATCCTGATATATTTTCCTTAATATTTATCTGACATACTGGAAGTGCTTTCCCAATAGCTCAAGAGGTAAAGAATCTGCCAGCAATGCAAGAGATGCAGGAGATGCAGGTTCGATCCCTGGGTGGGGAAGATCCCCTGGAAGAGGAAAGGGTAACCCATTCCAATATTCTTGCCTGGAAAATCCCATGGACAGAGGAGCCCAGAAGGCTACAGTCCATTGGGCTGCAAAGAGTTGGACACGACTGAGCATACATGCATACCCATACTAGAAGTATCAGGTTAAATTTCTCCCATGGCAGACATTGAGACAAGAATTTTATTGGAAGTAGTGGTTTATTAGGTGAGTAATCCCAGAAAGTATCAGTGGAGGAATAGAGAAGTGAAGCTGGAAGAAGAATGCCAATACAGGATACAGTAAAGAGCAGGTTACAGCTGTGGCTAACTAGAGCTCAATTGTCACGGGAACATATGGGCAATCTTAGAGAAAAGACCTGCATTGTCTTACATGAGCTATGAGAAAACTAGTGTATTTAATTGTCAATTCACTTAAGGAAGTTCCTTCTTTCTGCATGCATATGCCGAATTGCAGAATATATCAGGCAGCCATAGAAAGCCCTCAGGCAATTTGTTGAAAGTGTTTGCTGCAAGAAGCCATTAGATCTGAGTACACAAGGAAAGAGCTTGCTGCAGATATTGTCCGCTACAGTATACCTTTTGTACAATTCACATCTACTCATTGCCCTATTAAGTTCATTCATTCTATCTATCACTGATTCTTTAAGGTCATGGTTAGTCATAATACATATATATACATGTATTGGGGGTTGTGCTGAGTCTTTGTTGCTGCAGGTGTGCTTTCACTAGTTGTGGTGCACAGACTTCTCATTACAGGGACCTCTCTTGTTGTGGCTTGGGGTCAAGGGCACTCAAGCTTCAGTAGTTGTGGCACATAGGCTTAGTTGCCCCGTGGCATGTGGAATCTTCTGAGAACAGGAATCAAACCTAGGTCCCCTGCACTGACACGTGGATCCTTAGCCATTGGACCACCAGGTAAGTCCATCATAATTTCTATTAATAAATAGATAAATGCAATGTTAAAACAGGAATGTTGCTGGGAAAGTTATGGATCCCTACTATTACAGTTGGTTCTCCAGGTAGTAATTTGATTGCTTGACAAGTGGATTACATCAGACCTTCATTCCTGAAGGGGCTGAGATCTTATTACTATGTCCTTGTCTGGATTTGACTGTTTCAATTGTCTTTTCAAGGCTATTGCTAGGGCAAGAATACCAAGAGGCAATCCAGTGAATTTGTGTGTTTAACACAACTGTTTACTGTGCTATTAGGTAGCTGTTGTCTGTGCTATTAGGTAGCTGTTGTCTTATATCTCGTAATAATAAAGATCAATTATTGCTTCCAGTAAATCTACATCTTTTTTTTTTTCTTTTTTTTCCCATTAGTCTTCTGGCAGGAGAATCCCAAATAGTGACCATAGGTTTAGTCTGTATTGTAACTATAATAGAAATGTTCCCTAACCTCTAAGAAGCAAACTATTTAATCACATGGATCCTGAAGATGCATGGAGTGGGAAGCACATATTCTGTAGGTGGAACACAGGGAAGGGTTGTGAGAGTGGTCACTCCTCCTACCTCCAACACTTGGTTTCTGGATCTATGTAGTTCAGTTATCAAAAACACTGAACTAGGCATTGGGGGATTTTGTTTGTTTTATTTTTGTTTTTATTTATTTTAAAATATAAATTTATTTATCTTAATTGGAGGTTAATTACTTTACAATATTATATTGGTTTTGCCATACATCATTATACGGAGTGAAGTAAGCCAGAAAGAAAAACAGTATACTACAACAATACAGTATACTAACCCATATATATGGAATTTAGAAAGATGGTAACGATAACCCTGTATGCAAGACAGCAAAAGAGACACAGATGTATTTTTGTTTTTAATATATAGTGTATCTTGAAGGACAGCAGAATGTTACCCTCAAGCTGAAGCCTTAAATGTGCCTTTAAAAGGTTGTTTCAGAGTTCTACCAGATTGTCAACAGGTGACTTTGTATAGTTAACTACACAAATATTTTCTGTTATTTTATGTTTAAACTATCTTGGCTTAATAATAATATGATGGAGTCTTGTTTTCAGTAAATTAAATATCTTTTTATATCTGGGCCCATTTTCCTCCCATATGACAGAAGAAGATTGAGCTGGGTGATTTATAAGAACTTTTCCAGTTCTCATTTACTGTCTATCTTATCCAGATAGGCAGAAAGCTATTTCTGCATCATTTTGGTATTTGTGTTATGGAGAAAATACATAGTTGTTGAGCTTGACCTTGTGATGGCCAATATGTGCTAACAGTATGTACCCAGATGCTGTTTTCTCATCACAAAGTATCTCCTTAATTTATATCTATATGAAATGTCTTAGACACTTTTAAAACTTTAAAATTATAGGTGCATTAGATCTCATAAATAAATCAGTAAAGCTAATGAAATTCAACAAACTAACAATTGTGAATAAATTAATTCTGTAAATAAATGAATATGCCGAGAACTGGTAATTGCCGTATTTGGATATTATTGTCTATATTTCTTTTAAAAAGATTGGTGGATGAAACACTTAGGTTACAGAATTCATACCACTATAAAAATGTTAAATAAGTCAGATAATTTTCTGAACCTCTATGCAAACCAAAAACAACTTGGTGTAGTTTTACAACTTCAGTCTTGAATGGGGAGCTGGAAAACCTGTTTTTCTAGATAAGTTTTACGCTACTATTACAAAATGCATGATTGTATTTATGAGATAATAAAAACTGTCAAAGTCAGGCATATTCTTATACTTGTAGTAGATGAATCACCCTTAATTTTGACTACAGGAATCCAGCATAAATAATTCATTATCAGAATTAGAGGCAGATCTAATTCTCCCAAATAGGTAAGTCTAGACTTTTACTATTAATCAGTGTTAAGAATCACAAGGGAGTTATGATAATTGTATCAAGCCTAAGAATAACAAGATTGT